>CM021100.1:194219014-194231658 GCA_007115665.2 Sequoiadendron giganteum | reverse complement strand
GAGAGGGGGGGGTGAGGGAGAGACCTTAGAGAGAGACAAAGAGAGTGTGTGTTCTCTAGTTAGGGTGGGATGGAGATACTTGAGAAGAGGGGAAGGGGGTGGGAGGGAGAGACCTGAGAGAGGGAGAGGGGACCCAGGAGGGAGAGACCTAAGAGAGAGAGATAGAGGGAGTGAGAGATATACCTAAGTGAGAGAGAGGGGTGGGAGGGATAGGAGGGATAGACCTAAGAGAGAGTGGGAGAGAGAGGGGTTTGGAACTAAAGCCTTAACCATAAACCATAAAGCCTAAACCCTAAATACTAACCCCTAAACCCTAAACCCTAAACCATAAAGCCTAAACCAACGAGAGAGATGGGGGAGGGAGAGAGTGTGTGTGAGAGAGAAACACAAAGGGAAGGAGGAATGTTGGGAGATTAAGAGAGAGGAGAGAGGGAGAGGGAGAGTGAGAGTGAGAGTGAGAGTGAGAGGGAATGAGGGAGAGAGAGGTAGAGATGGAGAGAAGTAGAGATAAGTATATAGGGAAGGAGAGATAGAGAGGGGGAGGAGGGAGGGAGAGAGATAGAAGTAGATAGGGGAGGAGGGAGGGATAGAGAGAGAGACATGTGATAAAGAGAATGAGAGAGAGAGGAGGGAAGGAGGAAGGTAGAGAGATTGAGAGAGAGAGGAGGGAGGGTGAGAGATAGGAAGAGAGGGATATGTTAGATAGAGATAAGTAAAGAGGGAAGGTGGTTGGGATGAAGGAAGAAAGAGAGGAGGGAGGGAGAGAGAGAGGTAGAGAGAGATAGGTTAGATAGATTGAAGTAGAGAGGGAAGGTGGGTGGGAGGAAGGAAGAGAGAGAGGGGGAGATAGAGAAAATTAGAGGAAAAAAGGGAAGGAGGAAAGGAGGAAAGGAGGGAGGGATGGAGGGGGAGAGAGAGGCTAGATAGATAGAAGTATAGAGGGAAGGGGAGAGTGTGTGAGATAGGTCTAGAGCATAAGGGATAAAAAATGTGTTAGATGGAGAGAAAGATGATACAACTTGCTGATTACTGAAATTTGACTAAGTCTAAAATTTTTGAGATCTTCCAAAAACTAGAATTTGCATTGTAACTCCTAGATATCTGAAACCACTCTCAAACATCTTGCCTATATACATGAAATATAACTTAAAGTATAAGAAAGTAAATGTCCATATGTAAATGTCAACTTATACTTAAATGTTTATTTCATGTATATAGTTTCCCGAAAAGATAACAAGAAGAAAGAGACAAGAAAAAGACAAGAAAATATTTTCAATGTAGACCAAAACGCGAGCGCGTTATAATGCGCTCGCATTTTGGAAATGTTTTTTTTATTTCAAAAAATGCATAGTTTTTGAACTCAAAATGCACGCATTTTTTGAAATTTAAACCATAACGTGAGCACGTTATAATGCGCTCGTGTTTTAACACACCCACGTTAGGCTCGGTAATGATCGAGCGTAGGCTCGGTCATTACCAAGCCATAACGCGAGCGCGTTTTACTATAATGCATTTGGTGTTTTCGCTATTTTGGGATGAAAAAGTAAGTTGTCCACGAAATTGCTACCCATTTCCATGCACCTGCCCTTCAATCTTATGTGATTCTTTTTTGCTTTTTCTTCTTGGGTTTTAGAGGAGCCTGATCTTAATTTTGGTGTTTGAGTATTTTGTGTTTTTAATTTATATCCATTTTGACTGTTGAGAATTTGGGGTTTTTTCTGTGAAGGATTCATGCTATTTGTGATTGTAAGGGAAGAAGGAGGAGGGGGTTGTAGAAACAAGAAACCTAGACTAATTGTAATGAATATGATATATATATTTTTTTGCAAGAGTAGCTTCAGGTGAGATTGGTGCTCATATAAATGAAGAGAGGAAGGGAGAAGAGCTACATGGGGGGTGCTCAAGTGAAGCTCCCTTCTACATCTAGAGGCAAATCGTAAGTTCTTGTCCTTATCCTTGTTAATTCAAAGCTAATTTTTTTTATCATCGTATGTTTTTGAGAGAACTGTTAAAGGAATTTAATCCTTGGTTACTATGTATACATGTATTTTAGTGGGGAGACTATATCTCTATTTTGTTTTTTGAATTCCTTAAAATGAGTGTGTGCATTATAGATAGCATGATCTTATTTATGGGATATAATCAGTCTGCACTTTTAGCATCTTTCCTTTTTTACATGTTTTGTGTTTCTTTAGTCCATGATTATGTAATCTTTCCTTTTTTACATGTTTCGTGTTTATGCAGTCTTGTCCCTGTCTTGTTGTTCTTCCTCAATTTCATCAGGATCATACATTTACCTTTTTTCCCCTTCTAAATTTTGGACCACATCCATTACCTCCACATAAAACTGGACTTCCTTAGTCTTCTTGGTTCCCATGCCATGATATGGTTATGCAAATGAAAATGAAGAAAAGTAATCATCTCCTTCTCCGCTGGCTAGAAGAATCCACGCTTAATGTTTTGATACATGATATCAACTCTCTCTTCTGCTCTCATGGTTGAATACCAAAATCTTTTAGATGAGGCTGCTCCCATAACTCTCTTACTTGCTTGAAAAATCCTTAAGGAGGAGGAGCAACAGGAGGACAAGGATATGTTTATGCCTTAGCATTTCATGGATGTGATGGTATTGTGATTGATTTTCGTTGTAGCGGATCGGTGGAGGTTCAAATTTTTTTGAACAACGGATTTATGTGCTTCAAAACAAGGTTTGTGGTGCTCATCTTGGTTCACAATTTACTTTTATTTTTATTTTCTTTTGTATTATATTGGAATGCCCTCTGTTTGTTTGTGGAAAGTGTTTAGTGCAAAGGCTAGTCTATTTAAGCCTTGAAAGGCCTTGCAGGTATATGTTTTAAATTGATGCTCCTTTTTAAGAAGGCTTTAGTAATAGTTGGGGTTTCAATGAAAGCATTTATTTTTAATCTACCATTAAGCTTGCGAGGATCTATTAAAGAAAGAAAAAAATGAGAGACAAGGTAGTGAAAATGAAATAAGCTCTGCGAGTCTCGAGTTCTTTGCCACTGGACACAAATATGTGGTCGAATACTCTTGTTCTAGAAGCTTCAATTTTATGTGATTCTTTTTTGCTTTTTCATCTTGGGTTTTAGAGGACCCTGATCTTAATTTTGGTGTTTGAGTATTTTGTGTTTTTAATTTATATCCATTTTGACTGTTGAGAATTTGGGGTTTTTTCTGTGAAGGATTCATGCTTTTTGTGATTGTAAGGGAAGGAGGAGGAGGGGGTTGTAGAAACAAGAAACCTAAATTAATTGTAATGAATATGATATATATATTTTTTTGCAAGAGCAACTTGAGGTGAGACTGGTGCTCATATAAATGAAGAGAGGAAGGGAGGAGAGCTACATGGGGGTCGCTGAAGTGAAGCGCCCTTCTACATCTAGAGGCAAATCGTAAGTTCTTGTCCTTATCCTTGTTAATTCAAAGCTAATTGTTTTATCATCATATGTTTTTGAGAGAACTGTTAAAGGAATGTAATCCCTAGTTACTATGTATGCTTGTATTTTAATGGGGAGACTATATCTCTATTTTTACATGTTTTGTGTTTTTGCAGTCCATGATTATGTAATTTAATATTTTAGATGAGGCTGCTCCCATAGCTCCCTTACATGTTTTGTGTTTCTACAGTCTTGTCCCGCTCTTGTTGTTCATCCTCAATTTCATCAGGATCATACATTGACCTTCTTGCCCCTCCTAAAGTTTTGACCACATCCATTACCTTCACATAAAACTGGACATCCTTGGTCTTCTTGGTTCCCACACCATGATATGGTTATGCAAATGAAAATGAAGAAAAGTAATTGTCTCATTCTCCATTGGTTGGAGGAATGCAAGCTTAATGTTTTTATACGTGATATCAGCTCTCTCTTTGGCTCTCATGGTTGAATACCGAAATCCATTATGGTGGGCCTCCAGAGTTCTAGTCATCTTTCATCCTCTTCCACCAAATGCTGGCCTGTTCCACAAGTCTGCCAGCCTAATTGGATTTGTTTTTGAAAGCTGAAGTTTCTCCTAACTCACCAATATTAGCTGTAACATTTTTAAATTTTATTATGCTATGTGCATTTTTATATGATGTAATATGATTATGGTTTCATCTCATATGTTGTAATATTAGATATATAATAGAAAAATAAATTATTGCATGAAATAAATAATAAATTTTCATTTTAAATTTTTTTTTTACAGAACACGAGTCTTCCAAAAGATCAAGATGATCCTCAACATGATATAGATCCACAAAATATTGGTTTTTCTAGTACAAATCACATGGCAGAGGATGATGATGACGCATATAGGGAAGACACCTAGGCCGATGAAAATGATGATGATGAGACAGTTGGTGATAGTAACCAGTGACATTCATGATCATATAGACTACATCATGGATCATTGTTGATATATCGTTATGATGACTCTTTTCATGGTTACTATTATATGTATCATTTTCATGGCCTACAGTACTATATTGTTGAGTTGTATCATATTGACATGTATCATTTTCACGATATCATTTGGACATGTATCATCTTGACTTGTATCAATTTGAGTTACATAATTTATCAATTTTATTTATATCATTTGTACATGTATCATTTTCACTTATGTCGACTATTGGACATGTATGATTTTGACATGTTTTTGATGAAATCGCATATTTGACTTTCACTTGTTTTAGTTATATATGATGATGATCTTATTAGTATTGACTTGTCAATTATATATATTAAAAGTGGTCGATGATTTTTGGATGGATATTTATTAAGTATGATGATTTTAATTTACTGCTCAAGATGGATGTTGTCAAATTCAATTAAATTATAGATATTTGACTCACTTGTTTTAATTATAGATGATGATCATGTTACAATAATTATATTGTTATTTAATCATATGAGTTAAATAATTAAATTACCTACTCTATAATCATATGAGTTATTTAAGAGGCATGCTATATTAAACTAATCAAATTGAAATAAAACATATTAAATTAATAAATGGAAACAAAACAATAAGCATTTTTAGAAGCAAAAAAGGAAGCAACAATGGAAGCCAAACTAGAAGCAATCTTGAAAGCAAAATTGGAAGAAAAACCAAAAGCAAACCTGGAAGCAAAATTGGAAGCAAACATGGAAGAAAAATTAGAAGTAAAACTGGAAGCAAACTTGGAAGAAAAACTAAAAGCAAAACTAGAAGCAAAACTAGAAGCAAACTAGAAGCAAACTAGAAGCAAAATCAGAAGCAAACCCAAAAGAAAAACTGGAAACAAAACTAGAAGGAAAATCGGAAACAAAACTAGAGGCAACATTGGAAGCAAACCTGGAGGAAAAACTGGAAGCCAAATTGGAAGGAAAACTAGAAGCAAAAATGGGATTAGACATGCAAGTAAAACCGGAAGCCAAATTGGGCGCCCATTTTGGTGCAATTTTTGATGCTACTACTCGACGCAATTTTAGGTGCCAACATAGGTATTATAATGTCCCAACACTAAAATCGACGCTAAATACAACGTTAAGTATAGTATTAAACATGACGCTAAAATTGGCGCAAAACCTGACGCCGAGCTGGCCATGCTTGTTTGTGTTGGGTTTGGCACCAGCCAAATTGTTCAATTCATGCACTCAAATACACTAAATATCGATGCAAAAATCGGTGCTAATTTCCTGTTGTGCTATTGTGATTGGTTTCGGGATTATCCTCGAAAAGATGCAATAAATGAGGCTCTTGGATGCAAAATGGGGTGAATTAAAGCATAAGAAAGCCCAATTATTAATGACAAGCCTAGAGAAGATTGAAAGTGTGTTGCAACACTTTACAACACTCCAAATAAGGCAAAATTAAGATTAATTTTGATTAAAAAGAGGTTTATTAGGGTGATAAGACCTTAGAAAAGTGTGAAAGTGAGTTACAACACTTCACAACACTTTAGCAAGGTACCATTAAATCCATCAATTCACAAGGGCCCAAGACCTAATGTGAATGTGTCAACCACATTACAACACTAAATCAAGGTAACATTAAGCCTAACATAGAAAGGAGGGCCCAAACAATTGCGAAAATGTCCCGACGACATTTTTTGACACTACAATTAGATTGGTTACCATAATATACCATAGTTTGTTATTTACATGCTTTTCAATTTGTTAATTTTAATTGGCTCAAAGTTTATTTTGGAATAGTTATCTAATGCGAATATGGTTTTTATATAGTTCTAATTCTTAGGTAAATATGCTTTCCCCATAATTATATTCTTCTTAAAATATCAAGAATATTTAAAACCAAGACAAGAAAATCTTAGTGTGTCAATGTTGATTAATCGACTTCGTTAATTATTAGGTTAGAATTAATAGTATAGTTTGAAGTCTGGTGAGAACATACTTAGCCTTTGTAAAAGATGGATCGAGAAAATCCCTTGAAACATCACTATGTACAAGTTCCAAAACTTATACTGCCCTCCATGATTTTCCTTTGTCAAATTTTGCTTCTAGATGCCTACCAAGTGCACAATCCTCACAAAGCCCTTTAGAAAATTTAACCTTAGGTAATCCCTTAAACATTCTGTAATGACATAGTTTCTAAAGACAGTGGTAGTTAAGATGTCCTAACTACTCATGTCATATTTTTCTAACTTCATCTAAATGAGTTAGTAGTGATTTTGGAGAAATATCTATGGAAAAATTGGAGAACATGTATATAATCTAGATTGGTGGCTTGCCTCCCTTATTGCTACCAAATTGTTGGTTTGCAATTCTCTTATCTCAATTGAATCTGGAGAGAAGTTTACTCTCATTATTTCCCTAAATGAGTTATTTGATACACTAAAAGAAGATTAGTTGAAAGTGAAGGTACATTTAGAACATTTGAAAATATTCCTCCTTCAACTTTGGCAAATCCTCTCCCTTTTACCAAAGATGGAGTATCATCACCTAATGCAATTGTGGACATACTTGATGGTTCTAAGGATGAAAAGAAAAGCTATTAAGTTTTGGAAGAGTGAAGAAGATCATATCCCTCTCTAACATTTTTGTTGTCATTGATGTCACCATGATATATGGGCTGAATCTGCAAGACTCTAAGTCACATTAATCCAGTATTCTGAACTGGTAATACAGAATTATCCTCTGGTATTTTGCTCCAAAATCCTCTCTGGTAAATGGCCCCTACTTTTGATTTTGGGAAATGATCTGAGATTGGTAAATGCATGTGTGGACAGGATCTCATGCATTCAGGTGATCGTGGTTATTGTCAGTATCATTTTGTTGTTCACATTTTTGTTGTTAGGTATTTTGCTAGTCGACCTATCAAGCGGATAAATATTTAATGGATTGAATTCTTAGTTGTATAATCCATGCTGACATTCCACACAGTTGAATCACTTTTGAAGAAGAATTATATTTACTTTGAGCCAACTTGATTGTTAACTTATGGGAAATCAGATATATATATATACAAGTTGTTCTAAATATATGAAGTATGAGTGTGTGAGAGATATGCGAATGTTGGTAGATTGTGTGGAAGCAAAAAGAAAGCGAAGTGTGATAGTCTAGCATGTGAATCTCTGAAATTACAAGGGAACTGAATCTGCACTTGAGGTGTGCTTCTATCAGTTCAATTCTGACGGTTAGCCATTCTGTTACTTCATTTTTGTAGGCAGTGAGCCTCCCATTTTGGACAGTGAGTCCTGGTAGTAAGCCACATCTTTTGTAATATCTTATAACCGGTTATAATATATTGTGAGTTAATCCTCATCGTAGTTTTTCCCATTTTGGGGTTTCCACGTAAAAATTATGGTGTCTCTTGTGCTTTGTGTTTCATGTTTTGTTGATGATTCGACTTATATTAATTATCATATGCATTGGGTTAATAGGATGGTGTTCGTTCAATAAGTTTAAGGATATACTAATTCATCCCCCTGAGCTTAGTATATTGGATATTTAACAATTGGTATCAGAGCTTGGTTCCTCTGGAGAAGTCTAACAGCTTGAGGGAGATCTTGGAAATTGAAAAAATGGCTGATAATGTAGAGCTCTAGACTGCCTTGGATGATCTTGATAAAGCTAAAAATGAGAATAAAGATTTGAAAGAGAATCTTGATGAAGCGAATGAATGTGTCTATAAGTTGAAGGAGCAATTGAGGAAATTCAAAGAAAGACACAAATAAGTGAGTGACCAGCTAAAACAAGCAAATGAAGACATTGTCAGACTAAAGCTGTAAGTAGAAGAAAATAAGAGTATCGAAGAATGTTTGAATGCAGAAATGAAGGACAAGTCTGATGAATGCTCCAGGCTTCAAGAAGTAGTGAATCTAAGAGCAGAACTGGAAAAAGAAAAAGTTTGTGAGGATAGTTTCAAGTCAAGTTCTACTAGGCTTGATGATTTGATTGTAGGACATAAAATCTCTAAAGATAAAGGTGGATTGGGATTAGAAATAGGTGAAAGCTCAAAAGCAGTAAATAATCAGAAAACTCAAGACAAAGGAAATCAGAAAATAAATTCTGGAAGGAAACCACCTGTCAGACAACCAAATGCACAAAGGTACCCATCTTTCAATGGCACTTGTTTTCCTTGCAACAAGTTTGGGCATAAGGCAGTTAAATGCAAAAGCAGGTTGAATCAATTCTCTAGTTCTTTCCCCAGACAACGCTATGCTTGTAATAAGTTTGGACAAAGGGCTAGTGTATGCCGAACTCAAATGGTGAACATGTTCAATGGAGGTAGAATAAATTAATCCTTTGTTGGTTATTGCTATACATGCAACAAATATGGGAACAAAGTGAATCAATGTAGAACAAGGTTTAATTGAAGTCAATCAAGTCAAAGAAATGTTGTCTATTATAATTGCAACAAACTAGGACATATTTCAAAGGTATACAAAAGCAAAAAGGGAAAACAACTTGCTCTGGAAAAGAAGAATGAACCTGAGAAGAAGGTTGAAAAAGAAGGAGTTAAGCAGGAAATGAGTAAGATATAGAGAAAGAAAGAGGAATTAGAATCTTCTGATGCATCTATGCCCTTTGGTGGTGTAGATAATTCCTCCGGGAACTAGACCTAGCATGGTCTTAGGGGGAGCTTTAGCAGAAAACCGTTTGAACCCCTTATTTTCGGGCGTGCCAGCTCTTGGCACGAGGTGATGTTGTGAAGATTGAATAGGCAGAGTTTTTGAAAATGAAACTGGAAGAAAATATGTATATATGCTCGCTTGCGAAGCATATTAGGGTTTCTCAATATGGATGAAAGAGTTCATCAAATTTTTGAATTCCAAGTGCATTAAATGCAAATTAGGGCATCACATTTGTGTATAAAGTGAAATTATAAGGGCATTTAAATCACTTGTGTATTCGAAGAAAGTGAAGAGCGATTTGGAGAGAATCAAAGTGCAACTTGTGCAAACCCTAGTTTCGGGGAATTGCAAAGAAAAAGGTATTTATCGATTCCGTGTTATTGTAAGCTTGTGAAAATTATTTCCTGAATCATTTTAAGAGCTTGGAACATGGAAAATGGAAACTCCCATGGTCGTGAACACAATAGAAAGACCTAGACCCTCATATAGAAAATACTCGATGAAGGTATTTGAGGATGACCTTGTGGGCACTTTTTCTTCAGTTCCCCATGGCGTCATGCTAACCGAAGATACAAGGATGTATATTAGGGTTAAGTCAAAAGAATTAAATCATATAAAATTGATTGATACGTGGATGAATGATCTCATTGATGATGAATTCTTGATAAAACCTAAATATTCAAATCTCGTGGAGATGAATTTGAATCATTGGAACAATTTTTTGAATTTCAGTTCTACAGTAGATGATCCATATGTAAAACTGGTCCTAAGAAGAATGCATGATGAATTCTTGTGGACTCATGAGCCCCATTTGATAACCAGTGAAGCAGTTAGGACTACCACCGGACTATGCGACACCGAACCGGTCCCTGTACTAAAAGCAATGAAGAATGAAATGATAATGAGTCTTACCGGTGCAACATATTACAAAAGGGCTCTTGCTACAAAGCCTATCACAAATCCAACCATGAAATATGCATCCATCATGATTGGACACAAAATTTACTTCACTAACAAAGAGAATTTTGTGTATGCCACAACTATCTCTACTGCTTATGATATGTTCGCGAATAGTATGAAGTATGATCTATGTGAGCATCTCAAGCAACAACTACTTGAGAACTTGAGAATGTTAAAGGATAAGAAGTACCCTTTTAAGTTTGGTTCTCTAATTGTTTGTTTGCTATTCTATTTTCTGAGGATGCTTCCGGGAAAATCTGGAATAGTGTATTGGATCCATCCCGATCGGTGGCACATCAAATTTTTGAGCACATGAGAAAATTAGGTGATGTGAACGATGTTGCAAATTATTTTATGACATTATTTTCTATTTTTGAGTAGAATATGAATAAGAGAGATAGGATTCTAAGGAAGATTTTTTTAAAATATAAAAAATGAGATTATATTTCATGTATCTTTTGATGAATGTATGATAGAAACGGTTGAACCTCACACCATCTAGATTTAGCCTATAGGTTATGAAGTGTTAGAAGATGATGCTGAAGGATATGTGAAACTCTTGTTGAAGAGTCCTAAGGATCTGAATGAGCCTTAGATTAGGACTTATGCAAAGAAATCCATGGAAGTCCAGTTAAGCAGAACAAAGCTAAGAGTAAGAAAAATGTGGAGAAAATGCTCAATCAATGTTTCACACCTGAAGAGTTAGCTCAAGAAAGACCTATTCAAGGTCAGAAGGTTGTAGGACTATCTAGTGTGAGGAGATCCAATAGGACCCCTCCTTCCATACTAGCTTTTGGTCCCGATAAAATGAAGCCTGTACCCAACGCTGCAGATAAAGGAAAAGTCTTGGTCCCCTCCGAACCTACTACTAGATCTGGGAAAGGAAAAGGAGTTCCTCCGGTAGCCCCTATTTAAAGAAGAAAATAGAAGGCTACCAGGGAGAAGAATATGAGTGTGACTGAAGACCGGGAGGAAGCTGAAGAAGATCTCCTACTACAAGGTTGAAAAGAAAGAGAAGGGTGAGTACCTTCTCCGGTGAAGGTGCATCACAGGAAACCAATGTTGGCTCAAGGCAATTTCACTATGTGTCATCATATGAAGACACTGATGAAGATGATGTTAATGATGCAAAGAAGACTAAAGTTGAAGAGAAAGTTTCTTTGGACTAGGAAAAGCAGAACGTCTCCCTAGTAAGACTCGGTTCCCCTTTTAAACTTGATGTTTTGGTAAATAATATGCTGAATCAAGACAATATGGTGAAGTACACTACAAAAGTGTACAATTTGGTAGGAGAAGAAGATAAAGAAACAATAATTCTAGCCATCATAAAATATGTTATTATTTTGGAATCCAAATGGGATAACATTAAGTGTGATGTTCCTGAGAATTTGTGGGAAGTTCTGATGAAAAGAAGAGTAGAGGTAGTTGAACTAGAAGAGAGAATAATAAATAAAGTTTACAAAGAAATTGCATCTTCTCCATCTCTGGATATTTTAGAATCCTTGAAGAGGATCTATGCTAAAAACTTTAGGGAGAAAAGAAGAGTTAATACTCTGATGTCAAAAGATAAGAAAGAAATCAAAGAAATAAGGAAGGAAACAACAAGTACTATTAGGGATACTGCAGAAAAATATGGCATGATTGGTGCATCCAGTTCAACATCTGAACCTAGAAAAGAAACATCTATAGAAGTTGTTGAAGAACCTCCTTCTGGTGTTGCTGACGATAATATACCTCTGGAAGTGAATGACACCAATGTTCCTCCAGAAACTGGTAGTACAAGTGTTCTACCGGAGATTAATGTTGCTAGTGAGAATCCAAAAACTGAAAAACATGCTGAAAAAAATGTTGAAGTAGAAGTTCCTGTTGCCACCCCTCCGATACACTCCAAAGAAGTAGATAGAGATAAGGGAGAAGAAGAGAAGAAGGAAGAAGATAAAGAAGAAGATAAAATTGAAGAAGAAAAGATAGAGGGAGAAAATATGGAAGAAAAATTTGCAGAAAAGGAAATGGAAGAAGCAAACGCAGAGGAAGAAGAAGAAAACATAAATGAGAGATAAGATAACATTGCTGGAAGAAATGAAGAAATAGCTCAATAGGATATGGAATCACAAAAATCCACTAGATAATCTTCCTCTGGTGATGATGTTTTGAAAGGACTGTTGTCTAAGCAGATAAGATTCCAACTGGTAATTCCTCTGGAAATCCTACAGCTTCCGATGAATCAAGGTTTTGCAGATCTCAACAAGATTTCTCCAGTACATAAACTGGTATTGGGCGATGTATTTCATGCATTTGGTAGAAGAAAAATATTGGAGATGCATCAAAAAGGAACCGAGCTGATTGAAGATGCCATTAAGGCCCTACAAGATGTTATACCGAATACATCTATTGATACATCTCTCTCTCCGATTGAGAATTTGAAGCTTTTATTGGACTCCTTCAAGGAGCACGCCTCAAGACTTGTTGAAAATACAAAGTAGGATGCGGAAGAGAAGATGAATGAGAAAATACTGTTGATCCTTCATGACAAATGTGCCTTGACACATACCAATGTAGAGAAAAGCTTTGAAGTTGTGAAGGCTTGTGAAGCTGAAGCTAA
>CM021100.1:194107112-194218914 GCA_007115665.2 Sequoiadendron giganteum | reverse complement strand
CATAAAAGATCTCATGGACTCCATTGAGTGCCAGTTGACTACTGTCTCCAACATCTACAATGTATCAATGGATAGAGATAGATCAACTTGGAATGCTATTTCTGCACATTGAGAAAATTTCTTTATGTTACAGAAGTAGAAGGAAGAGATAATTAGAAAGTTCGGCTTGCTTGGTGATAATGTGAGAATGGAGTATGCTTCGGTTGCCAATGCCTTGGCTAATGTTGAGAACTTGGACAAGATAAACTTGAATCCAGACTCTCCAGATGAAGCCGCAAATTTTTTTATTGCTTTAGAATCCTTGAACAAGCTGTTGGTATCCGCTAAGAAGAGTTGGGAAAATGGCAAAGCGGTCTGGCAAGGCATTCTCTAGGAATTCTAAAGTGCTTCCTCCTCTGGGTAGGACTTTTCTGTTTTTACATTTCTTGGGATAACTCCTTAGGGGGAGTTTAGAAGGTTGGTTTCATGAGTTTTCTGGACCATGTGTTCATATCTTTCATGTTTTTTACTCGACCTTTGTCCTTGATGTCAAAGGGGGAGAAGAGGAATGAGAAAAAAAGTACATTATGTACAGTTTTGTATGTTCTTTTTGGCACATGTTTCCATCAATGACAAAGGAGGAGATTGTTGGAAGAATGAAGAAGATCATATCTCTATCTAACATTTTTATTGTCATTGATGTCACCATGATATATGGGTTGAATCTGCAAGACTCTAAATCACATTAATTTGGTATTTTGAGCTGGTAATACAAAATTATACTTCGGTATTTTGCTTCAGATTCCTCTCCGATAAATGGCCCTTACTTCTATTTTTGGGAAATGATCCGAGATTGGTAAATGCATGCATGGAAAAGATCTCACACATTTAGGTGATCGTGGTTATTGTTGGTATCATTTTGTTTTTCACATTTATGTTGTTAGGTCTTTTGGTAGCCGACCTATCAAGCGGATAAAGATGTAATGGATTGAATTCTTAGTTGTATAATCCATTCCGACATTCCACACAGTTGAATCATTTTTTAAGAAGAATTGTATTTACTTTGAGTTGACTTGATTGTTAATTTATGTCCAATCATATATATATACAAGTTGTTCTGAAGATATGAAGTATGAGTGTGTGAGAGATATGCGAATGTTGGTAGATTTTGTGGAAGTAAAAAGAGAACGAAGTGTGATTTGTTGGCATGCGAATCTCTGGAATTAGAAAGGAACTGAATCTGCACTTGAGGTGTATTTCTATCAGTTCAATTCTGGCAATTAGCCATTTTGTTACTTCATTTTTGTAGGCAGTGAGCCTCCCATTTTGGATAGTGAGTTCTGACAGTAAGCCACATCTTTTGTAATATATTATAACCGGTTATACTATACTGTGACTTAATCCTCACTGTTGTTTTTCCCATTTTGGGTTTTCCATGTAAAAATTATGGTGTCTCTTATGCTCTGTGTTTCATGTTCTATTGATGATTTGGCTTATTAATTATCACATGCATTGGGTTAATAAGATGGTGTTTGTTCAATAAGTCTAAGGGTATACTGATTCACCCCCCCTCTCAGTATATTGGATATTTAACATTAAGAACACCTATGGTGTGAAGCGCCGGAGTTTATAATCCATGATGGAGATAAATATGTTGTAGCATCTAATATTTTGACCTTTGATTTCACTTTTTCCTTAGTATTTTCTTGATTTGATGAAGACGCCTTGATAGAATAAGGTAGCCCTATATTATTATTTTTGAGAACCTTTTATAGAACCTCAATTTGTTTCTTCATGCATTGATGTTCATCATGTCCAAGTTTTTTACAAACAAAACATTTAACACTCTTTTTACTTTGAGAGTCCTTTTTGGAGCTGTCAATTATGCCTTTTCCCTTAAATTCCTTGCCCTTTTTAGTGTTCTTCTCCCCTTTTGAATTTTGATGTGTTTCATTTCCTACAAGTAGGGCTTGAGGCTTAGTAGACTTCAAACTAACCATTTAAATTAAATTTTCTTGCTCCCTTGTGAGATCAACAATAAAGTTATCAAGTGTGGGCATAGACCACGAGGCTCCAAGAGCTCATTTAGTAAAGTAGAAAGTTGATGCAAACACAAAAAATTTTGGACCTAGCTTGGAAAGTATAGAAAGGAGTAATTGATCCTCTTTCTTGTCAGTTTCACAATCTTTTAATTATAACTTTAAAGATTTAAATTTAGTGAAGAAATCTTGTAAAGTTGAAAAACTCCTAGGACTAAGATCTAAGAGTTGATTTTCCAACTCATGGCTTCTAAGCTCATCTATTTTTCCAAATAGTTTGTTCCGAGCTTTCCAAACTTGGTTGGGTGTTTTCAAGTTCTCAACATGGAACAACAATTCAGGAGATAAATTTGAATATAGGAAGCTAAATGCTTGATCACACTTATTTAAAAACTTTTCTTTGTCTTTAGTTATGGTAGGTTCTTTCTTCATTCCCATAGTCACCCTATATAAAGCTTTGTTCTTAAGCACAAGAATTACTTTCTTCTTCCAATCTTGATAATTGAAAGGTGTTAGGGCTAGTATATAGTTACATTAACCTCCATGCTACAAGACTTAGAAAGTTTCTTTTAGAAATGTGGAAATGAAGAGCATATAAATGTGTGCAAAAGTGAAGGGAAAACACAACACACAAAAAAACTTTTTGAGGAAGTGTGAAAATGAACTTCACACAACACCCCCCTTGATTATTTGTTTCCCCCCCAATTCAACACTTTATAGAAGGAGTGCTTATAGAAGGAGTGCTTGTAACTCACCCGAAAGAGACATAAATTGTCACTTTATAGAATTAGTGCGATAATATGTTCTTTGGACACATGATGAAAAAATATGCATTTTTTAAAAAGAAGGAACTCGAATTCAAACTATAATGCAAAAGTTGTCCCTTATTGCAAATATACTTTTTTAATTTATAGAACATATTATAATGCAAAATTTCAGAATAGAGAAAAGAAAAATGGAGTAAAGTTTTTCCCCCTCTAGTTGGAAAGACCCAAGGGCTAAATTTGCATACGACCAGGGGCTCAAAATTGATAGAGTTAGCCCCCCACCCCCGCTGACATATGCCCTCGTGGGGAAGCTGAGGTTAGCAAGAATGCATACATAATCACAGTGAACAGTCATGCCTCTCCCCGTGAAAAAATTGACGCCGTCCGCTCTTCAATCTGTCGTCCGTTCCACAAACATATCTCCGCTCTCTCCGTGAGGGTTTGATTCGTGGCTTCCTGCGTGGTGTGCCAGCCTTAATGACCTGGTTAAATCGGCCTCAGCTAAAGATATAAGCCTTCGCGACTTCAAAAGAAAAACTGCTTGACCCTTCAAAAAAAGTTACTCGACCCTTCAAAACCCGTCCATGAGAGAATTCACGGCTTCAGCTACAAAATTTGCGCTGCAGAACTCAAATGTGAGTAGTAGAAATTTAAAAACGCATAGGGGCCACAGCTATTTCAAACCAAAAAAGGAAGATTAAAATGCCAAAACAAGGGAAATTATATCAAATTGCAGGAATTGAAGTTGGTTTGCAGATGACACGAGAGGGTTTTGGGATGATGCTCCACGCCCAATCAGATCAATTCACGCCCACTAACAACAAATCTCGACCTGCAACAATAGACATTGTCTCTCCAAATGGTATGCGCATGCCTGTGTGCCTGGAAAAAGCCAATACTGCCCCTAAATCGGGCCTTCTAAAGAAGGGCTGAAACTGCACAGAGATACAGGGGTCACAGTATTTGATAACGCCTTCCAAATGCCAACACACCTTCACTGTGGATGATTAATATGCACAGACAATCAAAATAGGAAAATGCAATTAATTGAATTCACTTTAGCGACCTGCTAAAATTGTGTACGGCTCTGATACCATGTGAAACCTACAACATTCGGAAATTATAAGCAAGCACAATTAAAACACAACTGCATAATAGTCTATCTGTGATATTGGGCAAATAGGTGTTACATAAATAGGCAAGAGATAGGCAACGAAGCTCTACAAAATGAGGATAGGATTCTTCACAAGTAGAGTTGTGGCAAGTAGCCAACCACGAATGAAGGAAGAGGTGTAAAATGTGAGCTGACATCTCTCAAGACACTTAACACCATTTTAATCTCATTAAGAAAGGGTCAATGGACATCTAAGTAGGCTTAAGTAAGTCAAGTATATACAAAATGTAATATAGTGCAATATATACACTAATAGTTGATCCTTCCTATAAGGGAGCTTATATAGAAATAGAGGACCTTGTTCTTAGAATCCAAGTCATGATTGACAATGCCAACAACTTGTTGGAAAATATGCCTCAATTTTGATTTCAAAGACATGAATCTTCCTCTAAAGCTATTATACAAAAACCTCCTAAAGTAGCAGTGCCTTTGCGACAAATTGATGCCCAACCCTTGGTGGATTACCCAATTGTTGATGATGAATATGCGACCAACATTAAAGAGATCAAGCAAGTCATCAATCCAATCCAAGGATAATGGCCGAGCCTCTCTCCAGTGACAAAGCATTAATCGATTTTGAGAATAGAGGAGCAACATTAAATGACATCAAAGCATTCGCTTGTAATGAATTCAAGGTTGAAGATAAATTCATCACTACTAAGGAGTTTAGGGATTGTATTCTTAGGCAAAAAGGGGAGGAGTATCAAAGACACATAAAGGAGAGACAATAAGCAATGGAAAAGGAAGACATAGATAAGGTTTGAACAAAAGTCCTAGGTCAGTAAACTTTGATATTTTTTATATGACCATTGAAAAAGGGACGAAAATTATAAAGGTAGTGGTTGTTTTCTTTGGAGGGGTGGGGCATCTCCTCTATAGTTTGTTTTGACACACTAAGGAGACAACAGGGAGATGACCAAGTCCTCAAATCTATGGAGAAAGCTAAGGCTCTATACTATGGTTCAATATTTAACCCAAAACATGAGACATTAGCTATATGGTCTATTTGTCTTAAAACCAACAAGCCTCAAGTGATTAGAGATGTGAATAAAATAACTAGAAACCTAATTGTTAGAAGACTTGGAGACACAAGTACCTTGCAAGAAACATCTATAATAGTGAACACAAGCATGTTAATCAAGAGTTAGCTGGAATAAAATTAGAGGCTGATCTAAAAATGGCAAATTATTAGAACTTTAAGTTGCAACAGGAATACAATAAAGTTATAAGACTCCTTCCACCTCTAAAGGTAATCACTTAAGATACACCATATAGTTAAGAGGGGGGGCTTGAGCAAGAAATTAAAGGAATTATATGAGGCAATTAAAAATAGTCAAGAGGAAAAACAAAAGACAAAGATTAAGGAGAAAGGAAGAATGACAAAGGTAATGTATAGCCTATTAGGCCGCAAGGTATGATGCATCCTTATCCATCTTAAATATTATTGGAATGGATATGTCAACATAATATAGAACATCCATGCTGGCCATATCCAAGTAAAGGGACAACTAAGAAGTCTCCAAGATGTTTAGAGCCCAATCCAGTGCAATTAATGAGAAAATGATAGATATGGCCAATTTTGATGCCAACATTTCAAGTGAATTGCTAGCATTTTTTGAGAACTAAAATGCATTGATGGATAACATGATTATCCATGAGAATTTTTAACTAGTTATGGAGCAATATTTGGTCTTTTGAAGGGCTAGAGAAGGATGTGATGCCCAATTTTTTTTCAAAAGATGGAGAAGTCGAGGCATGTAAGTCATGGAGATTTGAATTTAGCATCATCTAGCCTCCAAACCTAAAGTTTATGTATGTTGAATACAAGGTAGATATGGTTAAATGTAATATTGTAGTACATAAATTAATAAAAGTAGAAATAGGTCTAATAAAAAAAATTGAGGTTGCAAAACGGATGACATATGAGGAATATTCTTCTCATATAAATTTTTCCAAATAAATTATTTCTTTTCTATGGCCTTCAAAGAAAATTTGTAGCATGGGTGGAGAAATATAAGTGACAAAATCATGTGACCATCCAATTTTGTCCTATTATGCACATCAAGAGGATATCTTCTGCAACAACTTCTACAACTATTTTGTTTCTAACATTGTACCTTTTCTCTTATTATACTTGATAGGTTTGATCTAATCTTGTTTGCTTTCTTGTGTCTATAAAAGGGAATTCTGAGTCATTTTTCAAGGATCTTGGAAGTCTATAATTAGGAATGTTTTGTTTAGACTAGTAAGGTCTTGTTCTAGGTTTTAGGGAAAAGAGAAAATGCAAGTGTAAATTTCTCTATGTATCAATATACAAATTAAAAAGATGTATACATGTTTTCAAAATTTTCAAAGGCAATTTCCTTCTTTGTACACTTTATTTGTCTTATGAATAAAATTGATCAAGGATATTTGGAGTCCTCTTTGCACCATTATGCGGTGAATATTTCTTTTATGGATGCTATTAAAGTGATAGAATAATTTTCTATATTTGAAATATTGAGAGTCCTAAAATGTTTAGGGTTTGCTAGAAGAATTGAAGTTGAGACTAAATATTGAAGATATTATTATAAGGCAATAATATTAGGTTTCTATTGATTTTTTTTCAGATTGTTGTTTAGAGAGCGTTTGAATGATCTCTTGACTCTTTCATTAATGGTTTAAGGTACCAATCTAAGTAAGAAAGCTAGTTGCAAGTCCAATGTCATTCAAAATGAAGAAATCACTTAAAATACATTTGTAATTTATTCTTAAGTCATAATATTTTCTCAAATCAAGTATTAGAAAATTCTCTAAGAATTTAGCCAATTATGATAGACTTTCATACATTCTTAGTGTAGTTTATGAGAACATCTTTGTTATATCAATATCTTGGTATGCGTAAAGTTAAACCTATTGATATTGTGAAGGGCTATCCTCTTAGCTCTTGCAAAGAAGTATAGTTCCAAAATTGTCTCTTGTTCATTGGCCACTGACCTGAGAGTCTTGATTGTAAGATTTGACTTATTTTTAGAGACAATTGGATAATCTTTTGGAAAAAGAAACAACACTAAGTTCACTCTATTATCCTAAAGCATGTACTCTTCGACTTCTGTGTGACCATGATCTTGACACTTGTATCCCTACGTTTTATATCCTTGCTCTTCATAAATGAATTTTTTCATATGTCTTTAAATTGTAAAGTAAATAAAAATAAATGTAACATAAATAATCTTAATTAAAACTTAAAACATAAAAATTTAAATTTAAATCCAAAATATTAAAAGAAAAACTCGAAATGATATTACACAAAATATACACACTAGCTTATTACATTAAAGAAGAAAATTTACTCAATATTTAATAATTGTCCCAATACGAAAACAATCCTTTCTAATTAATAAATACATTTTTACAAACTAAAAACTAAGTGATGCGCAAATACACATTTCAAAGGCTACTAAATGTATGTAAAACACAAATCAAGTTATGCCAACGCGCAAGGTTAAACGGATGTATGCAACGAATCTACTTTCATGTTTTGGACCGTTTTGAATTTTTGTTAGAGACGCTAACAAGCAGTATGCATATCGTTTCTGCTTTTTGATGATATGTTCGATTTAAAACGTGGATTTGAAAAGCATACCTAATCAGATATTTTACGCAGTTGAAATAAAATAATTAAGTTTTAATAAATCATCTTATAAATAAAGAAAGTAGTCAAAAAATTAAATTTGGAGAAGAAAAATTGAATTTCAGACATTTTCGCTATAAAGCCGGCTCTTCCAAAGCTATTATTGAAGAGTAGTTTCTAGCTTGAGAAGATGTCTGCGAGAGGGGTTGCAACTGCTCTTTGGAGAAGGTTTTGTTTTCCTTAAATATTCCAAACTCTTGTAATTTTATCTGGAATGAATTTGTTGTTTTCTGTAAGCTTCATAAATTGTTTAGCCACCTATATACTGATTTTAAACTGATAAACAGCTCCCTCTGTTGGTGAATGCTAAGTTTTCTTTACTAAGACAGAGACTGGGAACTCATGGACTTTTACTAAAACTGGTTTTTATAAACATTTTCATATTGGAAGTCGATCGTTAATATCAGCATATTTTAAATTTGTTTAATGAAAGATACAGAGTCCCAATTTAGATCTCTAGGTTCACATTAAAAGTTAATTATAAATCAACAAAAATCAGAACATAAAATTTCATATTGAATGTTACATTAAATTTTGAATTTAGATCTCCATATTGAAAACTCAATGCCTTAGCCATTTAAGTTTAATCCGTTAGGCCAAATATATTTTTAACAAAACGTATATGTTAAATGCAGACTGCAAGGCAAGGTTGCAATTATCACAGGTGGATCGGGAGGCATTGGAGAGGCCACTTCTCGGCTATTTGCAAATCATGGAGCCAAAGTCATAATTGCAGACATTGCAGACGACGCCGGTATGAAAGTGGCCGAATCTCTTTCTCCCTGGGCGACATATATCCACTGTGATGTGACCAAAGAGAAAGACGTAAGCGCAACCGTGGATTTGGCCATGGAAAAGCATGGAAAACTGGACATTATGTATAACAACACATGAATCCTCAGAACCCAAAAAGGGAGCGTGGCAGAGTATGAGATGGACCAATTCGAGCGAGTGATGAATGCCAATGTGAAAGGAGCAATGCACGGCATTAAGCACGCAGCCCGCGTCATGATCCCCAGTAGAATGGGCAGCATTATCTCAACAGCTAGTGTTTCAGGAATAGTAGGAGGATTTACTCCTTACTGCTACACTGCCTCCAAACACGCCGTTATTGGGCTGACTAAGCATGGTGCAGCCGAGCTGGGAAAATGTGGTATACGAGTGAATTGTATTTCTCCTGCGTCAGTTGCCACAGATCTGGTAATGAATTATGTGGGAATAACCCCTTCACGAGACGGAAAGGCCCAAGTGGAGGCTGCCATTCAGGTCTTAGCACCCTTAAGGGGAGCCAATCTTAAAGCAGAGGATATTGCAGAGGCTGCTTTGTATTTGGCCAGTGAAGATTCGAAGTATGTAAGCGGTCACAACATGGCGGTGGATGGGGGAATAACAGTCGTATTAGATCAAAGTGCAGTGTTTGGTAAGTACTAACGGGGAATCTCGTAGAAAAACTGAAGGCGACATTAAAAGTCCATAAATCACTGACATAATATCACGAGCCATAGATAGGTGTGTTTGCTACGTGTCTTGAAAGTTCTAGATTATAATGTAAGTTTTTGTTGTTTAAACTTGAAAGGAAAATATGTGTATTTATTATTTATATTTGATTAAATAATATAATAATTATTAATTATAATAATAATTAAAGTAATATAGTAAGAGATGAAATTATATGTTTGCACTATATTATTATTAAATTGGGATAGTATAAATCAAATTAAGGAAACACAACTATTTAAATAGATATTTAATTTCATCTTATTTTAAGTGCATGATGTATTATAGTAACATAAAGAGTTTATGTTATGATCATATATAAAAGCTCTTAAACTTAAACTTAATAGTCATTTATGCATCAAATAATTAATAACAATAATTTTCCATAATTTAGTTTATTGATTTTTTTATTATGTGATTCATGAGAGTGGTAAAAAAATAAAATCAATACATATATAACATTACTCTAGTTAACTAATTTTCCAAAAAAAATTTCAATATATATGTAGTCTTATTAAACATACAACAAGTAAATATATTAGAAAGATGACCTTTAATATGTAGAAGACATATATTCTTCTTCCATGTTTTTTTCTACATATATTGTCCATCAATACCTACAAGGCAATGGAAAAATATGTCATGATTAGCTTCTAACTTATAAGATAGATAAATTATTAAAGTAATAAGCTAGTGGTCATGTATAATGAGTAGCCCCATAAGGTGCAATTGATTATGTGAAGATTTTGTTGGATTTATCACTAATAAACATGGGCATATATAAATAGATTAATAAAGAAATTCATCATGAAATAATAATAATAATCATGCAATGGATTATTAAAATTGTTTCTATTATAGTAATGCATGAGAATATATTGCAAACAGAAATAGGCACGATCCTTATATTTATAGATTGTTCTTGAATATAATTGATATTCCAATATATAGTTACATAATTATTTTGTCAATCTTACTTATAATTATTCTATCAATTTTAATGGATATATATTTTATGAATAATAGTTTACATAAGCTCATATTTTATAACTTAATTAATCATATATACTGATTTCATACTCATAAAAAATCTATAAATTTTAACACTAAATCATGTCTTTACATCATAAGCACATAAAAATAGAAACTAGGAACTCTTTTGAAGATATTTTTCATTAAAGATTTCTATTTAAAATATATCCTCCGTTAATGTGAACAAAGAGAAGGATGCATGCACAATTATGGATTTAGGCATGGAGAACTAGATATAATGTATAATAATGTAGGGTACACCACATATTTGGTGATGAGTTATGTGGGAAGAACCCCTTCGATAAAGGTACAGTCCCAAGTGGAGGTCACAAGTCATGACATACACAAAATGAAGGAAGCTATGAATTTTAGTGCCAATTTATGCCTTTACATCATAAGCACATAAAAATAGAAACTAGAAACTCTTTTGAAGATCTTTTTCAACAAATATTTCTATTTAAAATATATCCCTCACTAAAGTGAATAAAGAGAAGGATGTAAGAGAAGTTTGCATGCACGGTCATGGATTTGGACATGAAAAACTAAAAATAATGTATAATAATACAGGAGTCACCACAAATCTGGTGATGAGTTATGTGGGAAGAACCCCTTCAATAAAGGTGCAGTCCCAAGTGGAGGTCACAAGTCATGACATACACAAAATAAAGGAAGCTATGAATTTTAGCGCCAATTTATGTCTTTACATCATAAGCACATAAAAATAGAAACTAGAAACTCTTTTGAAGACCTTTTTCAACAAAGATTTCTATTTAAAATATATCCCTCATTAATGTGAATAAAGAGAAGGATGAAAGAGAAGTTTGCATGCACGGTCATGGATTTGGACATGAAAAACTAAAAATAATGTATAATAACATAGGGGTCACCACAAATCTGGTGATGAGTTATGTGGGAAGAACCCCTTTAATAGAGGTACAATCCCAAGTGGAGGTCACAACTCACGGCATAGCCAACATAAAGGATGCCAATCTTAAAGCAAAAAATATTTTAAAATCACTTTGCATTTGGTCATTGAGAGATCCAAATGTGTAAGTTGTTACAAAATGGTGGTGCATAAGAAAATACCAATTGTAAAGGATGGGAAATTTTATTAAAGATTAAATTATATTATTTCTTTTTTCTATTAGACATTGAAAATTATGTAAGGGAATCAATTAAAAAAAATGTGTCTTAACATTAAATTTTTGAAAGTGAAATTTTACATGGTAAGTCAAAACTAGATTATAATAGAAACTAATGTTGAAGTTATGAAATTTCATAGTTTGATGAGATTTTTAAAATAAGAATCAATAAATATGTTTAGGTGGATAATGAAGTTAATTCATAGAATATAATAAATATGTTAAAAAAAATTAGCTGTAGATTATCACCTAACATAAATTTTAAAATTTAAATTTAATTTCATAACAAAATAGGTGTAGATTATTACCTAATATGTCTAATACCAATACGTTTCCGTGTCAGAAAGGGATTAGTTGTTATGTTGTCTAACTCAAATTAGAGTGGAATTAGGTATATTCAAAATGATTTAATTATATAGCTTTGAAGCATTTCTACCTATAACCAACATTACAGTAAATGCCATTCAAGGGGCTTTGACATGTGTTTCACTTTAAGAAATGTCTAGTATGTAACAAGTCAACTATAGAGACGGCTCTGCAAAAGCTTCTATTGAAGGATATTATTATTAAATTAGGATAGTATAAATCAAATTAAGGAAACACAACTATTTAA
The DNA here is from genome assembly GCA_007115665.2 of Sequoiadendron giganteum. NCBI lineage: Eukaryota > Viridiplantae > Streptophyta > Pinopsida > Cupressales > Cupressaceae > Sequoiadendron > Sequoiadendron giganteum. The sequence continues at coordinate 194,206,998 of CM021100.1, read as the reverse complement.
ATAAATATTTAATTTCATCTTATTTTTAAGTACATGATGTATTATAGTAACATAAAGAGTTTATGTTATGATAATATATAAAATCTCTTAAACTAAAACTTAATAGTCATTTATGCATCAAATAATTAATAACAATAATTTAGTTTATTGATTTTTTTATTATGTGATTCATGAGAGTGATAAAAAAATAAAATCAATTCATATATAACATTACTCTAGTTAACTAATTTTCCAAAAAAAAAATCAATATATATGTAGTCTTATTAAACATACAAAAAGTAAATATATTAGAAAGATGACCTATAATTAGTAGAAGACATATATTCTTCTTCCATATTTTTTTTTTTCACATATATTGTCCATCAATACCTAGAAGACAATGATAAAATATGTCATGATTAGCTTCTAACTTATAAGATAGATAAATTATTAAAGTAATAATGCAAGTGGTCATGTATAGCCCCTACAATGAGTAGCCCCATAAGGTGCAATTGATTATGTGAAGATTTTGTTGGATTTATCACTAATAAACATGGGCATATAAATAGATTAATAAATAAATTCATCATGAAATAATAATAATCATAATCATGCAATGGATTAATAAAATTATTTCTATTATAGTAATGCATGAGAATATGTTGCAAACAAAAATAGGCACGATCCTTATATTTCAATATATTCATGGATAACAGTTGAATATAATTGATATTCCAATATATAATACATAATTATTTTGTCAATCTTACTTATAATTATTCTATCAATTTTAATGGAAATATATTTTATGAATAATAGTTTACATAAGCTCATATTTTATAACTTAATTAATCATATATGCTGATTTCATACTCATAAAAATCTATGAATTTTAGCACTAAATTATGTCTTTACATCATAAGCACATAAAAATAGAAACTAGGAACTCTTTTGAAGACATTTTCCATTAAATATGTCTATTTAAAATATATCCTCCTCTAATGTGAACAAAGAGAAGGATGCATGCACGGTTGTGGATTTAGGCATGGAGAACTGGATATAATGTATAATAATGCAGGGGACACCACAAATTTGGTGATGAGTTATGTGGGAAGAACCTCTTCAATAAAGGTACAATCCCAAGTGGAGGTCACAACTCATGACAGCCAAAATAAAGGAAGCTACGAATTTTAGCACCAATTTATGTCTCTACATCATAAGCACATAAAAATAGAAACTAGGAGCTCTTTTGAAGACCTTTTTCAACAAAGATTTCTATTTAAAATATATCCCTCATTAAAGTGAATAAAGAGAAGGATGAAAGAGAAGTTTGCATGCACGGTCATGGATTTGGACAGGAAAAACTGGAAATAATGTATAATAATGCAGGGGTCACTGCAAATCTGGTGATGAGTTATGTGGGAAGAACCCCTTTAATAGAGGTACAATCCCAAGTGGAGGTCACAACTCACGACATAGCCAACATAAACGAAGTCAATCTTAAAGCGACAAATATTTTTAAATCACTTTGTATTTGGTCATTGAGAGATCCAAATGTGTAAGTTGTTATACAAAATGGTGGTGCCCAAGAAAATAACAATTGTACAGGATGGGGAATTTTATTAAAGATTAAATTATATTATTTCTTTTTTCTATTAGACATGAAAAATTATGTAAGGGAATCAATAAAAAAAATTATGTCTTAACATAAAAAATTTGTAAGTGAAAATTTTTACATGGTAAGTCATAACTAGATTATAATAGAAACTAATGTTGAAGTTATGAAATTTCATAGTTTGATGAGATTTTTAAAATAAGAATCAATAAATATGTTTAGATGGATAATGAAATTAATTCATAGAATATAATAAATATGTTGACAAAAAAGATTACGTGTAGATTATCACCTAACATAAATTTTAAAATTTAAATTTAATTTCATAAAAAATTAGGTGTTGATTATCACCTAATTATGTCTAGTACCAATACGTTTCCGTGTCAGAAAGGGATTAGCTGTTATGTTGTCTAACTCAAATTAGAGTGGAATTAGGTATATTCAAAATGCTTTAATTATATAGCTTTGAAGCATTTCTACCTATAACCAACATTACAGTAAATGCCATTCAAGTGGCTTTGACATGTGTTTCACTTTAAGAAATGTCTGGTATGTAACAAGTCAGCTATAGAGACGGCTCTGCAAAAGCTTCTATTGAAGGGTACTTTCAACATGCCCACGGGAGAGGTTGCAGGTGCTCTGTGGAGAAGGTTTCGCATTCCTTAACATTTTTCACCCTTGTAATGTTGTCTGAAATTATATTGTTGTTTTCTGAAAGCATCGTAGTTTATTGAGCATCATATATGCTGATTTTAAACTAAAAACAACTCTTTATGTCAGTGCAATTTTCATTATATAATAAGCACATTATAACAGAAATTGGGAAGTCTCTTGAGCTATATTTTAAAGAAAAAAAAAACTGTGTTTGTTGGATGCAGACTGCAAGGCAAGGTTGCAATAATCACAGGTGGGTCGGCAGGCATTGGAGGGGTCACTGTACGGCTATTCACAAACCATGGAGCCAAAGTCATTATTGCAGACATTGAAGACGACGCTGGTATGGAATTGGCGGGATCCCTTTCTCCCTCGGTGACATATATCCACTGTGATGTATCCAAAGAGCAAGATGTAAGCGCAACCGTAGATTTGGCAATGGAAAAGCACGGAAAACTGGACGTTATGTATAATAATGCAGGAACAGTCGACAATCAGAAAGTGAGCGTAGAGTGTGATATGCAGGAATTCGAGCGAGTGATGAATACTAATGTAAAAGGGGTAATGCACGGCATGAAGCACGCAGCCCGCGTTATGATTCCCAACAGAAAGGGCAGCATTATCTCTACTGCCAGCATTGCAGGAATAGTAGGAGGACTTACTCCTTACTCCTACACTGCCTCCAAACATGCCATTATTGGGCTGACTAAGAACGGTGCAGCCGAGCTGGGGAAATGTGGTATACGAGTGAATTGTATTTTTCCTGCTGTAGTTGTCACAGATATGGTAATGAAATACATGGGAATGGCCACTTCAGCTGACGCAAAGGCCAAGGTGGAAGCCACGCTTCAGGTCGTAGCCCCCTTAAGGGAAGCCAGTCTTAAAGCAGAGGATATTGCAAAGGCTGCTTTGTATCTGGCCAGTGAGGATTCCAAATATGTAAACGGTCATAATCTGGTTGTAGATGGAGGAATAACAGTTGCATTAGATGAAAGTGGAGTGTTTGGAAAATACTGATAGGGAATCTGTTAGAAAGCATGTAAGCCCACAGTAGAAGTCTGTGTATGTGAAGAGGACCATTAGTCACTTTGCCATATTATCAGAGGCGACAGATACGTGCCTTTAAAGTTTGTAGAATGTAGTATAACCTTTTGTTGTTTAAGCGTGAAAGGAAAATAGGTTTCTTTACCTAATTTGTATGTAATTAGTTAATATAATAATTAGGTATGAAATTATTAATTCATGTGAGATAATAAGAGATGGAATCACATGTTCATATAACAACATTATTAAATTAAGAAGGTATAAGTTTGAAAATGTAAATACAATCTTTGAAATAGATATCTAGTTAATTAATTTCATCTTAATTTAAGTATATAATATCTAACAGTAATATGAAGGAGCTGCATGTTACGAACACATAATTAAAATATCATGATAGACATTTTGAATATTGTGATGTGCGGATTTGATTTTATTATGATGTGATTAAGGGATCCGTAAAACATTTGTAATCAAATTCATTGAGTTTTTCAATATTAAAGTTTGAGATTTAATTATGGTTAATATTAAAAGCTTAAGTCTTAAAAAGAGGTTTTGATTTTAATTGCAAAGGAAGAGGTGCATTATGTGTAAAACTAAAATAGGTGAAGAGAGAAAAACATTTTTTGATGTTAATTAGCATACAGGGAAAGAAAAGCTATTTAGAAATAGCATTTACCTTTTAAATATGAAGAAATCAAAGTTATAAATATATATTAATATGAAATTATTAAAAAGTAATATATAATAATATAATATTTTCTATCATTTTATAAGTAAAAATAATAATAAAAAATTAGTAATAATTTATTGTCAAAAAGATCAAACAAACATGATATAATTTTTTAGATAAAATATAATATTTTTCTTAAATAAAATCAAAACTTATGTGTTAATGAATTTATGTAAAAAATAAAATAGCATGAGATTGGTATATAAGAATTTGATAGATAGATGTATTTAAAATATCTATACTAGTTAAGGAAATGAACAATAAAATTAAAATTAAAACCAATAAACATATAGAACTATTAAAAATACAAAAAAGAAATGTAGTAGATAGATGAACCTATATACCATAGAAGACAAATATTCTCCTTCCATTTTCTTTTTCACACATGTTGTCCATGAATTCCTATAAGAAAAGGACAAAAGATTCCAAAAGTAGCTTCTAACTAATAAGATAGATCAAATATAATAAAATAGATCGATAATCAAATGTATCATGAGATAATAATAGTCATTCCTACATAAAAGTGTTTTAAACAAATATGAGATAAGGTTGCATTGAATAAAAAAATTATATAATCACATCTATTCTAGGAGGGACATTCTTATAGTATTTCTCAAATAAATATAGTTATTGAATTTCTATTGTACTATAAAATCCTCTATTTATACTAATTCTAGTCAATAGGCATATTTTTTCTCAAGCATGTTGAATAAAGTAAATTTACAAAAAGGGTGAATTGGAAATCATATGTGTTTGATATTTTTATGAATTCTACCTTAATGCAAAAGTTATTATTATAAAAATATTAGGGTTATTGATGCTAACACACTTTTCCCCTTAAAAAGTCTTATCCTTAAAGATTTAGATAAGGACATTGTTGCTAAAATTGGAAGAGTGGTTACCACATTGTATTTTATAATTGTATATTATGATATTGGATAAGGGCTTCAATGATGGTGAAATTTTGATATTGTCTTGAATACCTATAAGGATTGACTTTGCTGTCAAAAGAATAGAGTCTTCTATATCTAGCTCAAGTAATTTAGATTGAGCATGAATGTTTGTTAAGAGCTTTTTAAAATAAGAAACAAGGAAGAATAGGTGAGTTTTGTAGGGGAGATGAAACTCCAAGTTTTATGCAACTAATTTATCTACTATAAAATATTATAAGGCCCATAAAGCCTAGGTGTTAAATTTTTGCATGTCTCATTTTTAAGGCAATTTTTTATAGGGATAGATAAAAATAAATTATATGTCACTATAGGAAATCAAATTATTATTCTAATTGATAATTGAAGAGAAATAAAGCTTGATGTCATATGTGATGATCATAAGATACATTTATAAAAGGAAGGAGGAAGCGGTTGAAATAGTTTAACTACATACACTCATTGCCATTGTATCACCAGTTATACAATGTAATATGCTAACATTTCTCCCCCTTCCCCCCGCCCCACTTATTACATTGTTCCTATAAATGTATCCTTGAAACCTTAGAATACACTTTGCAATGGGACCTCCCTTAAGGCTTAGATAACAAAACTTTCTCATTACAAAAAATATATATATACATCCTTGAGAAGATCTTCTTTTAAAGAAACAAATCCTTAATTAAGTTGAACCCCATTAAGTTTCCTCATGACCCTCAAAAGGGTGTAGCTTCGATTTGATTTCTCATGTTCTTGGACTACCATTTTCCTGATCTCTCGAATCACAAATTCTTGAATTATCCGACAACAATCCATATTGAGCTTTGCAAACGTAGGGCTCCATCAAGTTGTCTGGTGACTTTTGGAAGGGTATAATTCTCAACCATAGTCTTGTAAACTTGTTAGAAAATAATCCATATTGAGTTCAACGTCAAATCCCTTACCTGTCTCCAAAAATCATACTTCACAATATATGTATTCTTGAAATCCATCAGCATCAACAAGGAAAACAAGAAATAAAGGAAAAATTTCTTTTGATGCAAAACACCATCTCAAAGTGAGAAGATGACTTGAGATGATGGAAAAGCCTCCATCGTTTGATACTACTAGCCTCTAATATGACCATATTACACTTTATCTTTTTATATCTTGAAGAAATCTTTAGAGACCTATAAAAGATAGCCCCAAAAGTCCAAGAATAACTATTTGAAGATCCATTCAAATCTTCAAGAGTTTTGTGAAATGTAATATGGATGGCTCAAAAACACAAAATTTTGGAATGACCATTCTCTTTGTCTTGTAATAAATATGATGAAATCCTACATAAGCCTTTATCTTAGTGAGCATCAAAGAAAATTTAAATAGCATTAAATGCTTTCAATCTGTAGTCTTAAACATACCTTTATGCTAGTTCTGATCACATAAACATATCTCTCTCTATTACGTGGCTTGTATGATTCCACCTAATATCTTCTCTTCCTAAAAGTGCCTTATTCCATGTAGAACCTCCTTAAATCTCTTTTGCATGGGTTTCAATTACTTATTAACAACTTATCGTAGACTTGGAAAACTTCTATGGAAATTATTACAGACCATTTTAGGCTTCTACATCTTTATAACTAGCCTTATCCACCCATGATCTAGACCTTTCTGTGGATTCCTCTAAATATTCCAAATGAAATTTCTCCAAATGGAACTATAAAATAGTATCAAATGAACTCAAGTCTTCTTACCTTTGAGAAAGATGACCAGTACCTTTCAAATGGAAGCATCCAATTGCATTAGAAGTAATAACAACAAATTCTCCTTACAGTGTAGAAGTAACACACTTTTCTCATGCCATGATTCAAGCATTTAGATCGCCAATAAAAATGACAGGGGTTAGTGCCATTTTCATTCCTTCAAAAGTCTACAAGGTTGATGTCACCAATTTTTATCTCTCTTCCATCACTCACATAACTATTTGTGAGTGTCATTTGAGAAAATCTATAGGCTAATTTTGGAAAACTTCAACAATTTCCTTTATCAAGAGAATAAGATGGAGGCTGTGATCTGCTCAAATTATGACCTCAAGATGGATAAAGACTGGGAAATCAAAAGAGATGTGTCTAAAGCCTCAAAACCTACTAAAAAGAACTGTAAAGGTGTCATTTGGTATCCTCCTCCTAGGGGTTGGATAAAAGCCAATTTTGATGGAGCGGCAAAAGGAAATTCGGGGAAGGCAGGAAATGGGGGTGTGATAAGAGATCATAATGGCATGTTTATTGCGGCGGTTCCAATTTACTTGGGCATACAAACTAATCATTTTCTACATAAGGTAAGGGTCTCTTTTCCTCATTACTTGCTCTGTTCCATGAATAACAGTATTGAGGAACCTAGAAAAAACCCTAAGAAGAATTTGGTCCTGCATGCTGGCCTTATATGGCTTATCCATGAACATTTTAAAAATATGCCGACCTTGTCTAACCCTTTATTGGCCTTGACCTCAGAAGGATATGAAAATGATTCTAGCTCATCTGAGGGAAAAGATGACTCAGACTTTGAGTGGGCCGAGGAAGACACTCCCCCTCCTAGCAAGAAAAAGAAGAAAACCCCTCAGGAGAAACCCTTGAACAAAAAATTCAGCCCTGCGAATACCCCTGTTGGTACTTATCAAGTGGAGATTGTTAAGAAAAAGGAGTCCCCTGTTAATAAGTTAGTTTCTTATTCTGGGGACTCTCCGGATGAGAACTCTACTGCCCCCAAAGCTATTGAGGATTCTTTTTCCTCTTATCCTGCCTCTGATAGAGAGAACAAACCCAAATTCCCTTGTGACCTCAACCCTGGTGATGACTACTTCAAGCTGGACAGGGAATTTCCTAAAGATATTCTAGCAATGTCTAGAAATGGTGTGGTTGACTATTTCAGAATTGTGAAATGGTCTTTCCATGAGATAAAGGACATCAATTTAAAAAATAGGGCTATCATGAGCAAGCTAGAGGAGATGGAAGCTAAAGTGGCTTCTCAGAACTCTGTTGAGGTTTTATGGACTATGGAGGAGAAGATGACAATGGCTGAATGATTTCAAAGAACGGTTGAAATCACGGACAATCAGAAGAAGGACAATGAGAACAAGGTCAAGTACCTGGAAAATAAAATTGGTAAGATCGGGGATACTATGAAAACCATCTTGGATCATAACCACATCATTGTGAAACATAATTCTACAATCCTGAGCGCTATGGTGGAGAAAATGGAAAACACCTAGTAGGGGTCACTGATTGTGGATCTGGATGTTGACAAGAATAAAGGTAAGTAGGAGGATTCAGGCCCTTCAAAGAGAACAAGAGCCAACTTGAAGAGAAAAGTAGATTCCTCGCCTCTGGAGATTTAGGACTTGAAGAAGGTGACCCAGGAAATGTGCAACCTTGAAGCTGAGGTTGCTGAGACTTTGAAGTCTCTTGGTTAGTTTTGGTTGTGCCTTTTGTTGTTGGCTTCATGCTGGCTTTTTGGTGGCTCTTGGTCTATGGTTGTTGTCCTTTTTTGCTTTTGTTTTTGTTTCATAGCCTTCCTATCTTTGGGTACTCTGATGGTTTATTTTTATATGGCTTGTAAACTCTATGGTTTCGGGTCCCTATAAAACCTACTTTTTTATCTATCAAAAACTATTTCTTTAGCATATCATGATTGACATGCTTAGCAAGTGGATAGTGAACACCTACATGTCAGTCTGATTTAAGAAACATTTAAAGGTTGCTTTGTTCTTCTTTCAAGAATTCATGCCTCATTCCATAGAGAAGATGCCTATTTGTTGTTTTAAAAAGATCCATGCCTCAAATGCCATGCAACCACTCTTTTCTTGCAGACCCAAACACCATCATACATATTGTTGTCACTGTCAGGCTTTCTATGCCATGCCTCTTCTTTCTCTGGGATTCAAACACACATGAACAAGGACTGGTCGGATCTATAACACCAAATGAAGAGCTATAAAGCTCGATGTTATATTTTATGAGATCATAAGATACATTTATACAAAGGAAGGAGGAAGTGGTTGAAAGGAGGAAGCGGTTGAAAAAAGGAAGCGGTTGAAATAGTTTAACTATATACACATCATCATTGTATCCCTAGTTATACAATGTAATATTCCAACATTATCATTCATTATTTATTACCATTTATCATTAACTATCATTTATTATTATTATCCATTAATTATATCAAATTTTATTATTTAATTAATCTGAATTAATCATCCATTTTTTTATAAATAAATAAATTTTTCTAATTATTAATTCATTCTTCTAAATAACAATTTATCTTTCATGTTATCCATCTAATAAATACATTAAATCCATTATTAATCTTTTTGGAGCTCAAAATGAGAATTTTCAATAACCATGAAATTCATTTCCTTCACCTTCTTTAGTTGACGAGCCACAATAAATTCAATTAACTCCTATCTTTTGATTTTATCTTCATCATTCACAAAAAAATAAACAAAAATATTAATAATCGATTACATAATATCTATTACATCCCTCATTATTTAGCCATAAATAGTCTATCTATGTGTTTATAGGTTTATCGCCACCACTACAATGTATTTGATTCAATCATAATCTATAAAAAGGATGTGATAGATATTGCCAATCATTCGAATTGACATAAAATATAGATAAAATAATATGTGGACATAGAACACAAATGGATAAATGAGGTAATACAAGTAAATAAAAGTACCCAACCAATTATTGCATATAAGTCAAGTACACCATGATAACTTCAATGCTAAGTAGAAAAATATAAAGAAAATAAAGGAAAACAGATAATCCTTATTATAAGAAAGAAGAAAAAAGAGAGCATAAAATCCCAATCCACTTCTACTCATATTCTCAGCTAAGAAAGGATACTTTGAAGCAAAATCTAGAAAATGAATACATTCGTAAGAATAACGTGCAAGTACACAAGATGACGGAAGAACAAGTAATGTAAAAATACCTCATCTAGTTGAAATAAAGAAAATTATAGAAGATATATGAGACTCTACCGATGAAATGTCTTTAAACACAATCAATGGATGACATTTATAACCAATAATTTATAAATAAATAAAATATACACCACAAGAATCAACACAAGATAGGATGTAACCTAATTCTTTTCTTCATACTTAGGCATTGAAAAATAATTTTTGAAAAATATTAGTCATTAAAACCTTAATCAATCTATGTGGAAGATAAACCGACACCATAAGGAAGTTTGATGTCTAGATATGGTCTTTAGATTTGAATTTAAATTGGACAAAATAATATCCAATCACATTATAATGGATCATACAAATTTGATTCATGGAAGTATTGTTACCCTCAATATGATATTCACCAACATTGTGATGTAGTGAATCATGAATAATATCATTTAAAATGCGGAAAATGTTATTAATGTTAAGAAAATTTATAAAAGTTAATGAAATGACAAAATAGTTTAAGGAAAAGAATCCAAAATTAGAAAGGATCAATGATGCATGACTAGTAGCAATAACCTTATAAATAAATACATTGAACCAACACAAGGTTATCCTACATAATACCATAAGGATATATACCCAATATCAAATCCAAAGAAAGAGAATATTGAAAAATTGTACACTTTACAAGAATGTGTAGAAGGATATTGTAGGTATGTGCAGGATTTTTTCCTTGGTGTTGATTCCAACATACCTAATTGATGGTTTGTTGTAAGAAAAATCAACCAAGATCAATAATATGAAATAATGCTTTATACATGAATAAATAATAATGTTGGTGCACAAATAGGGATTTTACCTACCCAATTCATCAATTAGTTCCTATTCACACATCCTCACATGTTGGGTTTACTTATGGTTTTAGGAATCTTTCTAGAATTTTATAGTACACATGTGATTTTATCTTTAATTGTTTCATGACATGGGATTAAGACACTTGTCATAATATTGTATTTTTCTATCTCTTAACCTTAAATATATAATTGAGGCATCATGTGTATGGTTATCATCTTTATCTACTCTCTAATGGAAGGTTATTTTTTGTTTTGCATGTGATGTTGGGAGCTTGAGTTCTTGTGTGAATCTTACATGGTATTAGAGCTTTAGGTTTGGAAACCCACTCTTTCATTTGAACGTGATTCAAATATTAAATTTTCTTAAGTGAATTTTGGGGAAAATCAAACCCCACCATTGAGTCCAAAAGGTCTAAAAGCCCCTATTTCATATAGAAAACTTAATATTGTGAAAGAAAAAAATATTTGGGCATTTTTAATACACATCTATATTTTAGTTCAAAAAAATTTCATAAAATTATATATGGAATCCATATGATTCATATGGATTCATATTATACAGATTACTCACTACAATCTATAGTATAGTTCATGTAGCAAGTGGAATCTATAGATAATATTCTATAGGCATCGATACTCATCAATATTTATTTAAACATTTCATACATTTTCTATTTTTTAATACTCATACCACATTAGTGCTAGTAGGTCAAGGATTTAGTAATATGCAGAGCCCTCCCATGGTTCTCTCTAGCCAAGGGGGAAAAACCTTGACAAAGCATATAGTAGCAATGTAGGGAGGAGATGCCATCACCACTACTTATTTTCACTACTCAAGTGACCAACATTATTCTCCACCAAATTTCTTTTGCTCAACCACAATGCCACCTAGTTCAATAGACCTTATATAATATAGCATTAGTGAAGTGACACCATTCTCCAAAACAATCAAGAAGGCCCCTGGATCCCATTTGATGCCTTAATATAGACACTTTTTTGGAGCCATAACTTTTCGACCAAATGTTAGATTTTTTACTTCTCATAGTCATTGGAAAGTTGGTTTTGAGAACTTCATAGTGGAAGATATTTTTTAATATTATTTTGTAGATGAATTTTTTTTCCAATTTAATTCCAAATCCCTTTTCTAACCTCGTAGATCATAGCATTTATATTTTCATCTACAAATTAAAATTCTTGTGGTATTGAAAAGGTATTAAGGATCTCTTAAGATTTGTGTTTGTAAATTTTCTAGATTCAAATAGAGGTATATTTTATTTAGTTTATTGCTTATTTTCACTTTGATTTCTAACATGGACATAAAGAAAAGTAGATTTTTTTTGTATTTTTGGGTTCTTCATTTCCAATATTGATCATATTGGGAATACTCTACCTTCTATTGAGGTGTTCTATCTATATGATTTGTAGATCTATCTTAATTCATTATGGGTTTTTCATTTCATCTTTCTCTTATCATTTTTAAAAAGGGTAAACTATAAGTGATGGAGAGATGGTATCTTGAAACATCTCCATCAACATCATATTTATCCATAATTGCATGGTATTATTTCTCAACCAAGTACATATTGCAAAAAAATTATTTAGATATTCTAAAATTTAAACATATTGAATGATTCATTGGTCTACATGTTGATGAAGACAGTTTGAGTGCCATTACACACATTGAGTGTCACCATGCTCTTTGGAATAAATTTTGAGAGATATATGGAGATAATGATACACAACCATTCCTATATGATCTTTTTTTCAACTATCATTCACCTATTGATGATTCAGAAAATATACCATATGACTATGATACTATTTAGGAGTTTTCTTCTCTAGATATTTTTGCATCTTTAGATGACGAGGATGAAGATGTTTCTTCAAATCATTCTTCTAATTTTCTAGATTTACTTTTTGATCATTCATATTCATTGATTCATTGTTTAGAATCATTGATTGATACTCTCCAGTTCTCGCTTCTTCAATTTTTACATCAATTCAATATAATCATATCATACTTTTCCATGTTCAAATTTGTGGGATTCTTACCTAATAGATTGTTTTCATTTAATTTTATCATATTGTATATTTTGAGAACACCCTTTGGGATATTTGTATCCTCTTTTTTAATAATTATTGTACTACTATGGTCAAATTATCATTTACTTTGGATATTATTATTCATGATTTTCCACATAGTTTTGAGTTCCCATATTTTTGATTGACGTAACACCTAATTTTCTGTGGCATACTCTACAATGGATACACTTGATCAATTTTCAAAGGAAAAAATCATTGGGACTTCTTCCCTCATCCCTCTTCTTTGAGTTAAATTTTCTTTTACATGTACCATTGGACTTGTTTCTTCTGAAGGGATAGACTATTATTTTTAGACTTTGGATTTTTTTTGTCTTTAAGCATTAACCATTAGCAAGGGAGCTACTTCATTATGGGGGCTCTATATTCTCACTCTTTCTCTCCTATGGGGTATATCTATTGTATATTTATGATATATGTATTCCTTTGAGGGTCATCTTGATTCGTCCTTCAAACACTTTTCCATATTTGTTCTCTTGCATTCTCTTTTTTGGATAGGGTTTTTTTCCTATATATGTTTCTCATTTTCTCTATTTATGAGATATTTATTTCATTGGTACCTAACATGGCCTAGTATTTGAGACCTATCCTTGTATCATTTTTTGTATCTTTATATTCATGAATTTTGTTTACATCTCCCTAAGTTGCACTTAAGGGAGTTGTTTGTATTAACAAGGATATTATCTAACCAACTAATATATTAGGTCATATTCACATGTTAAGTTTACTTGTGGCTTTAGAAAAATTTCTATAAGTCTCTAAGACACATGTGGTATTATCTTAATTATCTCATGACATAGGATTACGACACTTGTCACAATCTTGTCTTGTCTTATCTCTCAACCTTGCTTGTATAAGGACTTCATATGTGTATCATTTAGTATTATTGATCCATTATTGATCATTGTACCTCTATTGCATCCATAATCAAGAAATTTATCTTATTTATCCTCTCTCTTGTGCAAGGTTTTTTCTTTTAGGCGTTCTTGAAAGCTTGAGTCCTAGTGTGAACTTTACAAATAACGGGGAAAATTTTCAATCTTTTAACAAAAATTAATGCATAATAAGAATTGATTTGAGTACGTGCAAGAATTTGGGTCCAAAAAGAGGGGAAGCTTCATGCAAAAAATATATAAAAGAAATGGATACCTATTTTTGAAAAAATGGGTACATATTTATGAATGTGGACCCGAACCTCAAATCAAAACATGTACCCATTATTCTTTGAGATCCTATCCTAAATGGGTACCCTTTCTAAAAAATTGAAATCCCAACCCACTTTTTTTTTTGGTTTTACGCTTAGGAAAAGCACGGTAACCTAGCCCTTAGCCTTGAACCTACAAGTACAAGGCCATGGAAATTTCAAGAGAAATAACTAACTTTGGAATTATGGCTGATGATTTTTCTTTCTAGAATTGTTTTCTGAAAATAAAACTCATTATAGATCATGGTGATGTATTTTCAAAATTTTTTTTTTTTTATATGATTGGATTATTTTTCTATTTTTTGTTTACTTTCTAAGGAAACTAGTCCATAAACTTGAAATTTAATTTATTTTTTTTGTATATTTTTAATAACTTTCAATTTGTTAATTTTCTTGTAAAAAATTTATGTTGCATCAATTTACAAACAATTCTTTACACAATAAGAAAATTTTTAAAAATAATTACTTTAGGTCAAATTATAGTGTTCATACATAAGGGTTTTCAAGAACAAAGATTAGGGCCAATAAAAAATTAATAAAATTTTTATCTTCATCAATATTTAGTTTATTACAAATCTTTCCCCAAAAGCAATTATAAAAATACTTTTATTTATGTCAAATTGTGGTGTTTGTAGATGTGCATGGTATTGTCCTAAAAAATTGACTTTTAAAAGGTGATTTTTGTACATGCCTAGGGTAAACCCACAAAAGTGGTTTACAATTCTAGTGAGGAAGGAAAAGTTGCAAAAACTTATCCCATCCAAAAAAATTGGTTTTTGGGGGTTTGAACAAACTTTTGGTTCTAACGAACCCAAAGGGGGTTTGATAGAACTCCCCCTTTGAGCGAACCCACTCAATGATTGGGCCCACCATTCTCGACAAAAAAACCAAAAGTGAAGGCTTGTGCAAAAGGGGTTCGCTCGAACCCTGGTTCAAGCATACTCTTGGGGGTTCAAGAGAACCCCCTTGGTTCACTTGAAGCCTCCCTTTTCCCCCCTTCTCCCCCTCAGGCACCAAAAAAGTCTAGAATTTTGTGCTTCGAAGCTTGAGTTGAGGATGAAAATGGAGGAGACTTCACAGACCTAACTGGATGATGGTAGTCCTTGAAACGAGCTAGCCAACGAATATAATTTTAATATGTTTTAGTTTTATTATGTATTTTTTTTTAGTTTTATTAAACATAGGTTTTTCATCAAAACTCAAGCTCTTTGTTCTACACATGTGGAAAAATAGTAGATTATCATTTTTTTTTTGAAAAATATGAGTGCACCAGATATTGAAGTCCTTGATCCAACAAAAAGATTTGAATTTCGATACATAAAAAAAGAGTTACACGTTATATGGTTCGCCTATGTCTAAATTGTAATTGGTTTGACTTCAAAACTTGATTAAGGAAAAAATATTAAAAAAAACACTATGAAACCAATTGGAAGCACTAGACATCATAGTTACAAATCTAAATTCAAAAAAATAGAATTTTATCCTTCATTGAAAAAAAGTTATGCATTATATGGTGAGCATCACTCCTTAAAAATATTGTTTACTAAAAAAACTAGTTTTCGAATGAGATGAAAAAAGAAGTGCAATTTGATTCCAAAAAAATTGAAAAAAATATATTTAGAATCTACAGACAAAATGTCACAAATCACTAGTTTGCATCATCTTCAAATTCCTCACGATTTAGCCACTATAGGTGTCTGAAAGTGAAGAATTATTTAAAAGAAATTATTTTAGTGTCTAGTTTGACCAAAAATTGTAAACCAGTATTGTGGGATCACCCCCTATTAAAAATTAATTTGTATCATCTATGTATTAAAATAAATTACATATTTGAAAACTAGAACCAAAATACTAAATTTCATATTCCCTTTCTTTCTAAGATTCAATGTGTAAGTGCTTCAAATTTTTAGTCCAAGTAAGACAAATTTTGAAAAATGAAAAAAAATCTTCTACTTTTTGAGCATTTTATCAACCCAACTTTTTGCACTTACCCATATCTAATTAAGGAGATGTTAAGAAATATATTTTTCTACAAATCTAGTAACTTATTCAAGTATAGCTAGAACCAATTTTCAACATACTAGAGAAAAATAATAACATAATTCAAGATGTTCTCTTAGGCAATAATTCTCTCAACCCCACTTATGCACATATTTCCAAACAAATCTTTGATGAATAAGAAAAGTATTCTCACATCTTGTAATGTTGAGAGGTGTAACTAGAACACCATTCTTTTTGATAAGGTATATGTTGTTGCACAAAAAATTATAAAATTTATTGTATAACTATAAATGTAATTCAAAATGACTAAACACAATTTTATATTCCAAGAATATTGACCCTTGTTATAATATTTGAGAATTATATCTAGTTATATACGAAATTATTGTTAATTTGTGTGTTCTGATGTCTAAATTATGGTTAATATTAAGCATATATATCCAGTTATATGAGAAAATATTAATCCTCTATTTTAGTTTTTAATTAGAGGAAAAAAAGGTTTTGAATGGACCTGAAACCATTTACATCAGGTTTTGAATGGATCCAAAACCATCAGGTTTTAAGGGGACCCAAAACCCACACAAAGAAGAACAAGTTTCCCTAAAAATAGATTCAAATCCAATCAATAGCACAACAAGGAACCAACAAGCCAACAACCAGCCAAAAGCCAGCGGGCTGCCCAGAAAAGAACCAAGATATTACATTAATCTTGAACTTGTTGGTTTTGACAGGACCATAAACCCAATATCTATCCAGATTTTAAAGGGATCCACAACCCTGTATATCCTGGTATTGATAGGGACCTTGAACCCAAGGATATTACTTGCAAAGCATAGATCAGGAACAAAGCACCAACATTAGAAGTTTTTGAGCCCAACAAAACACCCTTTCCACCTTTATAGGAAATGTCATCACAAATGCATAAGGCCCCCTCAACCATATAAGGGTTTTGCCAGAATTCCTCAACCTGTAACATGGGTTTTACATGGATCCCATAACCATGAATGAAGATTTCCACCATAAAGCAGCCACAAGCCGAACAACACAAAGCATCAAACAACCCCCAAAAGCTACAATTTTCATCTTCCTTCCAGCCCTTCACCATCTCCAAATGAGAAGCATTCTTACACCAACACATCTCTTCTCCCAAGAAACCCTTTTCAACCTCAATAGAAGAGGCATTCACCTCAATAGAATGGGCTATAGAAGAAAAGGAGTGAAGATAGAAAGAATACCACCCCCAGCACCAACAAATCACCTCTCGCCTGCACACCTTCTCCACCTCTATGGAAGAAGCATCCACCTCCATAGGATTAACAAGAGAGAAAATGAAAAGCTGTCAGTAAAGATCTTTGCTACCAGCTAGAATCCTCACCTCTATAGAAGACTTTAGACCAAATAGTAAAGGAAGGACTAAAGAGACCCCTGAACAACATTAAATCTTTGAAACACATAGGGGTCTTGAAAATCATCTCCCATAACCATATCTCTTCCAAAAAAATAGGGGAGGTCCTTGACCAACAAAAGAAGGGGCTAAGAAAGAGAAACCAATAAACATTCATACCCCTACACAAACAAAACTGGGGAGAAAAATCCAACCACTATTTATTCATAGCCTCCATAGGAAACAAGAAACCTGCAAAAGTACAAAAGGCAACATCACCAAGCTTGGTAGGGCCAAAGTCACTGGAAAAACTGGAGCCTCTTCGAGTAGAACAACTGCCTAATTGTAACAAGAACACAAAACCAAGGGAAAGAGGCACCACCAAGGGAAACGAAAGGAAACCAGCTTCAGAGATAGCCAGCCTACCGGCTACAACCACAAGATTTGAATCAAGACATCGCCGTGGCTCTCCAAACAATATCTCAATCCTCACAACGTTCACCCAGGATAGAACCCTACCCCTAGAAATTTCATTTCTAGTAGCAACCATAAAAAACACTCCACCATGCATCCATAGACATGGGTCAAACCATAACAACAGGAGATCCTCAAACAGGGCAGAACCCACAATAAGAAGAGATCCCCCCTCCAGAATAGAGACAACCCAGAATAAAAGGCCATGGCCTCCATCACCAAGAATAATGGTGAAAGAAGCCCTGAAAAAAGAGAGTCCAGCATACACATACCCCATTCCCATGACACTCCCTAGCCAATAGTCCCTCCAAAGCAAAAACCAACCGCCATCGCCCTCCCTCGGATCTCCATCATCCTTGTCCTCCTTCGATTCCCGTTAACCAACATCAAATTTCAAACCGCCTCCTCGCACATCCTCTCCCTCTCTCATGCTCGCCATTATGATAAAAATCTCGAGATTGTTATCACTTCAAAAGGTATGTTAATCCTCTATTTTAGTTACTAAGCATGATATTTAAAATTTTGGTAGCTTTTTACATTGTTTCTCATAGTTGTATTCTAGAACATAAGAGTATGTGCATGGAAGTGGAAGAAAAAGTGGGTGAAAACTGTTCATTGTTTTATTGAAATCATTTCTTAATGTCTATAGAATGACATCTAAAATATATAAAATATAATTTATTTCAAATTTTGATGAGAAAATTAAAAGTGTCTGAAAAAGGATATATATATAAGTTTCTAGTAAAAAATAAAGAGACTAGAAAAGTATTTGAAGACAAAATATTTGATGTATTTAAATTGTAGAAGAAATTACATGGTTATAATGGTAAGAGAGAGTTTGATGTTGTTATGTCATTTTTTCAAAATAATATCCTAAATTGTTGTATTCCAATGTAACTTCAAATAAAATACTTGTGCATTATAACATGTATGTATTATAAATTCTAGAAAAATATTGTACACTTATTTTTTTTAAGGTGCTTATAATGTGAACATCTTATAACATACTCATGTCATAATGCACTAGTGTTATGTTTCAATGTTTCCAATCCATAATGATAATCATAATATAACATGCTCAATTTTGTTTTAAGACTTCTTTGAACACTTTTTCACCCTTTGAATTTGTTAATGAATTTTATTTTAACTATTCAAGTTTACAAACATACCAAAAACCATTTAGCTCTTTCAATACAATCACATCACAATGAAATTTAAACCTCTTCCCATCCAATGGTTAATGAACACATCTTAATTGATAAAAAAGGAAAAAGAAAACATAAAAAACATAAAATATGAAAATTAAAATGTCCCATCTCTATCAATCCACCATCTACTGGGTGATATCTATGTAGGTTCTAGCACTCAAATATTTTAAATTTGCGAAAATTTTAAATCTATTCATGATCTGTTTAGATTGGAGTTATCATTGATTAGAAATAGATACGATGAATTGCAGATTAATAAAATTACTAAATTAAAGAGTTAAGAAATGGACTCAGCTATTATAACTTATCTCATTGTGAATTGTACACATCGAGAACATTACATATATTTAAATTACTAAATTATATATTTAAATTACTAAATTATATGAGTTAAGAAATGGACAGATATTTTATCTTCCGTCTCATTGTGAATTGTACGTATCGGGAACATTACTGATATATTTAACACGATCCTTTCTAACTTTTGTAGTATGTCTCAGCTTTTCTGTTTATATCAAGTCCTCGGTGCGCCTCGTTTTCTCCACCACCCTTGCGTCCGTCGTCTCCACCACCCTTGCGTCCGTCGTTTCCACCATAGCTGAGATATGGTAGAATCTTCTCCCTCAGGCTGATCGAAGTGATTGTAATTCAGGGCTACAGAACATAAATACCATCATACATTGAACAAAACTACCTCCACATTATTAGTATCGAGGTTTATGAATGAAATGGTGGGTCAGTAAGCTTTGATGCAGAAGGGCCTGTGCAATAGAAAGCATTACCTCATCCCAACTTCAAAGGCTTTCTCTGTCTATTATGCAGACTGACACATTTAATCTTGGAGAATCATGTCTTGTGGGGCAGCTGCTGCTGTTGTGCTGAGAAGGTAATTGATTGATTCTTTACTTTTTCCTGTTAATCCAAATCGTTATTTTCATGCTTCATTGTCAAGGAATTTGGTTGTCTTCAACTAAAATCTAAATTATAACTTGCTAATTGTTTAAGTCCACAAATTCTGAACTCACGTAAATAATAATCCTGACAGTTCAATTTAATTGCCATCTAATTTACTGGTAAATATCAGTTCAGAAGGAATGCTTCTCTTTACGAACAAGTTACACATTTAAACCTCATTAGGATAGATCATTGTGTGTCAATTTTTTTATGAAAAAGGGTTAAGTTTATATTTATATTAGTATTTAATTATATATTTTTAAATCAAATTTAATGATTTATATTTTACGAGTAGTAGTTTTTATGAATTCATGTTTCACAAAAATAAATGGTTTATTTATCACTTATTGTATTTAGGTGATGTTCCCAAAGATAAAGTATCAGGATTCTCTCAGAGGTCGTCCATCCCATTATTTTTCTAAGTTTCCTCCAATATCAAATCCACTTAACTTGCTATCTGATTCTCATAACTTTCACCATATGTTGTGTGTTACAAACCATTCATTATAAAAGTTTTTTAACTCATTCATTGATAAGTGGACTCATTCATTGATAAGTGGATCATTCATGAGACATCAGATCAATTCACCAAGGAAAATTCACCATCAGCAATTCACCGCATGTCAGGTATGATCCAGAACCAGTGGCTTACGGATGAGAAAGGATGTGACCACTTTGTCATTTGTGCTCAGTCAGACACCAAAGTTTATTGGAATGATGTTTGTCTCTATACTTGACATCCCTTAACAACCAACTATTTCCATCTGATAGTTTCAAAAAAACATCTCCTATGCGAACAATATCAAGAGATTTATTATCTGCAAGAAGGACTTTACGAAAAACACCATTTTGAAAGGTTTTGAAAAATTCCCTACATGAAGTAACGTGAAATGAAGCTCCCGTATCTAACACCCAACCATTTGCTTCAATTTCTTGTTCGGTTAAAATAAGTACACTATCTTCCATATCTACTCCTTGACTCTAACCAAGCTCTAATACCAATTGTAAATACAAATGAGCAGATAAAGGAAATAAAAACATAAGTAACATAACACACAAAAACATAAGACACAACACGAATTATGTGGTTCACCATAAATGGCTACATCCACAGGAAAGCAGGAAAGATTGTATTATCAGTTATATGTACATGGTCTATACTCATGCATTTATACAAAGCTCTTCGGATACGAAGAGACGGGAGAATAGCAATAGTCATGTGACCGTTGGGCTTCGCATCCCAACAAATTGTTGGCGATGAATTTGCCCAATGCCAAAAATTACATAATTGCAATTTGATATAAATATCATAATTTGACATCTTAGTAGAGAATATCTCCAATTTATCAATGGATTGGTTAAAGGAATTCTACAATTTTATAGTTCATAAGGTACAATGCATGTTGAATGTTTTACAAATTAAATAACAAGTTCAGTGGACCTGATTTTGAGAAAATTCTATGATTAAGTGTTCTTGAGGAGAAATAGTATTAAGATGGGTGATCTCAAAAGAAATATTGAGATATCATTTAAGTGATTTGATCATGTAAACCACTAAAATATAGATCAATAAATTTAACACACTGCAATAAAAAAATACCTGGAATTTATCCACATCAATTCTGTTTTTGGGAGTTTATTGTATAAAGGGACACAATCACCAAGATAATTGAAAGATTTGTATATATATAATGCAGATTGGAAGGCAAGGTTGCAATAATCACAGGGGGAGCATTAGGCATCGGCGAAGCCAGTGTTCGCCTCTTTACTAATCATGGAGCCAAAGTCATCATCACCGACATTGCAGAGGAAAATGGTCACAAACTTGTGGAATCCCTTTCGCCATGTATGAGCTTCATCCACTGTGATGTAAGCAAGGAGCAAGACGTGAGCGCAGCAGTTGATTTGGCCATGGAGAAACATGGATGGCTCGACATTATGTTCAACTGTGAAAATTCCTATTGCAGTCACTGATTATTAATCTCCTATCTCATAAAGATTATTTAACTGCTGAAAATAAATTTATAGCTGAATATCAAAAAATAACACAGCTACAACTTCACTAAAATACGGAAAGAAATAAGCAACACAAGGACACAATATTTTTGGACAATCCTCCCTGGAAAAACCCCTAAGGGAAAACCTATTCTACAGATGGAAAATATATTAATCTTCAGCAATATAAGAGTTACAAAAGAATTCCTTGCCTCTTACTGGCAGAACTCCGACAAACTCCTAATATCTCCTGCTGATATCCTCCACTGCTACACCAACGCTATCAGTATGCCTCTTGCAAACACTGCAAGACTATTTGCTATCACTGCAAATTCTTCTCCAAACTTCTTCAACTCCAAATGACCCATGACCCCTTTATATACTACTCTCATTGGAAAACCAACGGCCGAGATTAATTCAAACCAATGACTGAGATTAAAACAACTCGACAACCAATTAACTAATTTTGCCTATGAGGTGTCACCTAAAAAGAGCCACTATTAAATAACAATTGTTTTTATCCTAACAATACTTGTTTGACAAAAACAACCATTTTCTAATTCTAGGTTAGGACGAACAGCTGTCCAAAACTACCCATAACTAATGCTGTTATTTCTAGGTAAGGACGAACAACTGTCCAAGCTACCCATAATTAACACTCCCTCTTAGCGGGGAAGTTGTTCTGCACGACACCCATCTTATCTCTGAAGAAGATGAATTTTTCCTTCCCCAATGCCTTAGTTAGAATATCTGCTACCTGCTCCTCTATAGGTATGTATTGTAGTTGAACAATACCCCTTTGTACACAATCTTTGATGAAGTGATACCTGATATCAATATGTTTAGACCTATCATTAAACACCGGATTCTTAGACAACTTGATGCAACTCTGATTATCGCAATGTATCACAGTAGTCTCAACCTTCTGACCAAACAAGGCCACTAGCAACTTTCGAAGCCATATAGCTTCACATGTTGCCATGCTAGCTGCTATGTATTCTACTTCTGATGAACTCAGGGCCACAAATTTTTGCTTCCTGCTGAACCAAGAAACAACTCCTGATCCCAAGCTGAAACAACATCCTGAAGTACTCCTTTTGTCCATTGTACTGCCTGCCCAATCTGCGTCAGTATAGCCTATCAACTTGATACCTTCACCTCAAACATATCTGATCCCATACTCAACTGTACCACGCAAATAACGCAACACATGCTTAGCTGTTGTCCAATGCACTCTCTTTGGCTCAACCATGAACTAACTAAGAGAGTTTACTGCAAAGGCTATATCTGGCCTGGTGTTGACCAAATACATGAGCGAACCAATCAACTACTTGTATAAGGTGGGATCAACATCATTTTCTTTGGATGCATCTACCTTCCTCCAATTAGTGATCCTAGGTGTAGACATGGCTTTGCAATCTTCCATCTCGAATCTCTTCAAGATTTCAATGCAATATTTCCCTTGACCAAGGAAAATCTCTCCATCAATCTGCCACACCTCCATGCCTAGAAAATAGTGCATAAGTCCCAAATCCTTCATCTCAAACTCTTCTACAAGGTCCCTCTTGCAATCCTCTATGAGCCCTAGTGCACCTGTAAGAAACAAGTAATCTACATATAGAACAAGAATGAGAACCTCACCCCCAACCACCAAGTAGTAGAGGTTAGCATCTGCCTCACTCTTCACAAAGCCCATTTCCTGCAAGTAAGTATCAATGCGCTCATACCACGCTCTAGGAGCCTGCTTGAGTCTGTACAAGGCTTTCTTCAATCTACACATGTGGGTCTCTTTGTTGTGTGCTACAAAGCCTTCTGGTTGTTCTATGTATACCTCCTCCTTCAATTCACCATTAAGGAATGTTGTCTTGACATCCATTTGATGGATCTGCCATCCCATATGCATTGCAAATGAGATTACAGCTCGTATAGAAGTATACCTGGCCACTGGAGCAAATGTCTCCTCATAGTCTATTCCGTCCTTCTGAGAGAACCCTTTTGCCACAAACCTTGCCTTGTATTTCTCGATGCTACCATCTGCACCATGTTTTATCTTGAAGATCCAGCGTGATCCAATTACTGCCCTATTTGTTGGTCTAGGGACTACCTCCCACACATCATTCTGCATTATTGAGTTATATTCCTCAACCATAGCATCTCACCATACCTGATGCTTTGCACCTTCCTGATAGCTGGAAGGTTCACTATCTACCAACTGGCTGACTAATGCCACATAGTCTTTGAACTTGGCTAGTTGTCTCCTTTGTCTTGTACTCTTCCTAGGAGCTCCCACAGACTCCTGAGTATCCCTTTGTATGTCTTGAACCTCATGGTTCCTGCTACCAACTATAGAGGATGAAATATCAACCTCTATATCTTCTAGATGCATATCCTACTACACTAGTTGCTCCATACTCTGTGAATCTTCACTACCTGAGTCTATGCTTGTACTAGTAACAGTACTTGAGCTTTGCTGCCCTTGACTTGGACTTGGAGCTTTTGTTGGCTGCTCACTCTAATCATCTGCTAGCAAATCTCTAGACCTTCTAAACGCCTTGTCCTCCATGAACTTGACATCACATCTGACGATAATTCTTCTGGTCCCTAGAATAAAAATCCTATATGCTTTTGAAGTTTCATTGTACCCAACAAGGTACCCCTTCTCTGCAGTCTGATCTAACTTGGTACGTGTATCTCCTAGAATATGACAATATGCCAAACTCCCAAATATCTTGAAGTGACCTACATCTAGCTTCTTCCCTATGAAAGCTTCCTCCGGTGTCATCTTCCCTAGTACCTTGTGTGGAACCCTGTTCTGAATGTAAACTGCTGTACTACATGCCTCTGCCCATAAGTAGCGGGGCATGTCCTGGTCATGTAGCATAGCCCTTGCTGCCTCCGATATAGAATGGTTCTTCCTCTCAGCAACTCCATTCTGCTATGGATTGTAAGGAACAATCCACTCTCTCTTGATTCCTTCTCTGGTACAGAAATCCTGGAAGTCATTTCCTTTGTACTCGCCTCCATTGTCTGACCGAAGAACTTTTATCTTCCTTCCTGTCGAGTTCTCCACAAGAGCCTTGAACTCTTGGAAGTGACTGAAACCTCATCCTTGGTCTTCAAGAAGTATATCTAGGTCTTCCTGGAGAAATCATCAATAAAAGTAACATAGTACTCATATCCTCTGAGAGACTTTGTTGACATTGGTCCACATACATCTGAATGTACTAGATCAAGAACACCCTTAGATCTATTGTCACTCCTTGGAAAATATGCTTTCACAAACTTCCCCAACACACATCCCTTACATACATCATCATGCTCTGTGCTCACCTCTGGAACACCTGTTACTATCTCACAAAGCAATTTAAGTGCTCCATGATGAATATGGCCCATCCTCCTATGTCATAGCTCTCCAAGATCTCTAGGATTACTGCTGCTCATAAGTGCCTTAGGAGTATCAAACTGTAACCTATAAAGGCGATCACTCCTAACTCCAATAGTTATGGGTGATTCCAATCCTTGTGCTTAATTAACACATGTGTCCCTCTAAAAAGTACATTATACCCTTTATCTTGAAGAACAGATACATAAATCAGATTCATACCTAAGCCTGGCACATGCAAGACATCATGAAGTGGAACTATCTTTCCATTCTCCCTCTGAAACTGAATAGTCCCTTTCCCAACTGGGTTGAGCTTAAACAAGTTCCCCATAGAAATTTGGATATTGGTGTCCTCCTCCTTGTAACTGGAGAAGTACTCTCTAACTCTTGTCATATGAAATGATGCCCCACTATCTATATACCAAACACACTATGAGGTTGAGCTGACCATACAAGCTATGAGTGCAAACTCATCTTCCATTCTACTGGAGAGTTCTTCTGCACTTGCTGAAGCTGTCACCTGCTTCTTACCTTTCTTCCTATCCGGGAAATCACTGACATAGTGGCCAAACTCGTGACAAGCAAAGCACTTGACCTTAGACATGTCCTTCTTCTTCTTCTCAGTTTGAGAATTTGATCTTTTGCTAAATTCCTTCTTTGCTTTCCCTTTTCCTGCTAGGGCAACGTTTTCTTATTCTCCCTCACTTTTCTGACTCTTGTTGACCCCATTGACAAGACTTAGTCTAAACTCCTCCTGAGTGAAATCAGTCCATAGTCGATCCCAGCTCGGTAAGGTGTCTCGTCCACTAACAACTTAAACAAAAACATCCCACTGTTTAGTAAACCCATTTAGGGCTATCCATACCAGCTCATCATCACTAGGGCTATCTCCAACAACTGCTAACTCGCCCTTGACAAGTCTAAGCCTGGTGAGGTAACTTGTAACGTCTTCTCCCTTGTTCATCCGGGTATTCTTCAACTTTTCTCTGAGAATCATCTTCCTATTGGTGGTAGCGTTCTAGTATAGATTCAAAATGGCATCCCACATCTTATTCGCCGTATCTAACTCAGAGATGTGTGGAACAATATGATCCTTGACACCATCAAGGATAATCCTCCTCGCCTTGGCATCCTCTTTCTTGTATGTTGCAAGTTGTGTTGCGTCTGTAGGTACAACTACAATAGTGGTAACATAACCTTTGATACCATTCTCTTCCAACAATAAAGAAAGTCTGGCCTTCCAGACACCAAAATTCGAGGCACCATCTAATCTGTCTTGATCTCTCAAACTAGCTGAAGCCATCTCAAAAGATAAAAGCAATAATAATTTAAAGAGATCAAACTAGGTTATAGAAACCCTCAATTTCTTTCCTAGGGCAAACCTTTTCTACCCTTAACACTGCTCTGATACCATGTTAAAATTCCTATTGCAGTCACTGATTATTAATCTCCTATCTCATAAAGATTATTTAACTGCTAAAAATAAATTTACAGTTGAATATCGAAAAAGAACACAACTGCAACTTCACTAAAATATAGAAAGAAATAAGCAACACAAGGACACAATATTTTTGGACAATCGTCCCTGGAAAAACCCCTAAGGGAAAACTAGTTCTACAGATGGAAAATATATTAATCTTCAGCAATATAAGAGTTACAAAAGAATTCCTTGCCTCTTACTGGCAGAACTCCGACAAACTTCTAATATCTCCCGCTGATATCCTCCACTGCTACACCAACGCTATCACTGCGCCTCTTGCAAACACTGCAAGACTATTTGCTATCATTGCAAATTCTTCTCCAAACTTTTTCAACTCCAAATGACCCATGACCCCTTTATATACTACTCTCGTTGGAAAACCAACGGCCGAGATTAATTCAAACTAACGGCTGAGATTAAAACAACTCAACAACCAATTAACTAATTTTGGCTATGAGGTGTCACCTAAAAAAAGCCACTATTAAATAAAAATTGTTGTTATCCTAACAATACTTGTTTGACAAAAACAACCATTTTCTAATTCTAGGTCAGGACGAACAGTTGTCCAAAACTACCCATAACTAATGCTGTTATTTCTGGGTAAGGACGAACAGTTGTCCAAGTTACCCATAATTAACATCCACAACGTAGGAGTCGCTGACAGACAGAGTACGGGATGGACCAGTTTGACAAATCAATGAATGTAAAGCAAGAGGTGCAATGCACGACATTAAGCACGTAGCCCGCGTTATGATCCCCAACAGAAAGGGTAGCATTATTAATTCATCGAGTGTCTCAGGCATGGTGGGAGGCATGGGGCCTTACGGATACACAGTTTCAAAGCATGCTATTATCGGATTGACTAAGAACGGTGCAGCCGAGCTGGGGAAATATGGTATCAGGGTGAACTGTATTTCTCCTTCTGGGATCGCCACAGAATTCTTAATGAATTATTTGGGGAGGGATTCTTCGGAAGAGGAAATTGGCAAGGTGGAGGCCATAGCTCAAAGCATAGCCAACTTAAAGGGGACAGTTCTGAAACCAGAGGACATTGCATATGCGGCATTGTATTTGGCGAGTGAGGAGTCCAAGTATGTAAGTGGTCATAATCTCGTTGTGGATGGGGGAATCACAGTTGTAAACCACGATTGGGGACTGCACAAGTGATCAATATGCCACACGCAGTTCTTTAACGTTCGCCAATATCATCCGATAATTTCATTTAAAAATTATGTATGTTGTCAATTGTGAAATATCACTAATTTGTCAACAGCCAGGGCAGAAATTCGTGAAAAATGTTATAGGGCGTTTATTTGCTGGACAGACACTGTTTTTGTTTGTCGTGGGTTTTATTATGTTTTTCTTCCTTTCTTTAACCTTTAATTTTAAATAGAACTCTAAATTTGTAAATGTAAAAAGGTGTAAATGTAAAAGGTACAGAATCAATTCAGAGAGCTTGGAATGCAATCTATAGTGTTTGGATTGTATGGACACCATCTTGTATAATAAGATTGAAATCTATCCAATTTTAGAAGTTAGTGTTGAAAAGGAGTATAAAGATCATTTTTAACAAATAAATGGAAATGTTCAAGTAATTTTTTTTTTTGTAAATTCCACCAATAAATAATGTGGATTGGTGGGTTTTCTATTTTTTTCTATGAATACATTTCTATATTATCATTTATAATATATTGTTACAAATATTCATAGAAAAAGGTGGATGGAAGAGTCACACTCTAGAAATTCTATTAGAATATTAGTTTAGAAGAAAAAAGCATTACATAATGTTATGATGTGGCAAGAGAAAGAGCACTATGAGTAGAAGGTGGGTGTTAGTTATCTTGTTTACCCTATACATCAGTCAGTTTTGAAGTGTCAATGGGAGATTCGCAACTATCATTATCACTATATTATTTTTTTCCAACAACATCATTGCTAGGAGGAATAGCAAGGTCCAACCAATGGAATTTCCCAAAGTCTAGCTAGCTAGCATTCTCACATTCAAACATTGATGGATATGTAAAATTATAGGAAGTGGATTTTGACCATCCTCACTGTTGGTTTCCCAAATCAACAGATTCAATGAGTCCTATAGAATAGCCACTTTCTAATGCTCAGACTCAAAGATGGATTTGGCCAACTAACAAGATTTAGTCAAAGACTGAAATATCCTACGCTTCTAGCTCTGCGGGACCAAGGTGGATCTACTTTCACAATGCCTAAAGACTCACTTCAATTATGCATAGACATTGCATTTTAGCAAATAATTCCCAATTAAAATATACTAATGAAAGTAATGACAACTTCAAATTTGGCTATATTTTTGGTATCTGAACACTCACTCAACAATTAGGAAGCATAATCCTACACCAAACCTAAACCCAACAACCAAAATTAAAATGATTTTGAATTGATAAATTGTTTCTGAAAATGCATTTAGCTGAATGACAAATCAGTGCCTCATTATGGGCCATAGAGTCAAATTTAGAATTATAGAGAAAATCTCATCAACAAATAAACTTCAACCAGTGGATTCACAAATGCTAATGTCTCGCACTAACATATCCATTGTTGTTTTCATCAAAATTCTTCTTACAGATCTACTTTGCACACTTGAAATCACAATTATCTACTCAAGGAAATTTAACTATTTCTTTGAAATAGAACTATGAACAAATAACATAATCTCAAGGAAATTGAGATGACAAATTCAAAATACTTTGTATATTAAACTCATATGATTTAAAGCATACAAATCTGGAGACAATTTGATGATAGTCATGCTTTGTTCGCACAAACTGATTGATATTTTTTGATGAAATCAAAACATTTTATCACATTTCTTGTTTGTGACTCAAATTCAACATTTCTCTATCTACCCAGCCCCATACATAAAATTTTAAATCCCTTACAATGAGAAAAGAAAGAGAAGATATAAAAGGAAGAAGAGTCCATAAATTTATCTGTTGAAGACACCTAGAAAATTCATCCTCTGTTGATCATCAATAAGAAACTTTAAAAAGAATATTTCACCTCTCCTCAATTGCAATAAAACCACTTTTTTTTAAAACCAATTTGCAATAGAAAAACCACCTCTCTGTTTGCCTTGCAGTTGAGAAAATATCTACTTATTCTGCTTTCGTTTAGCTACAGCTGAAAAATTTATTTTTCCCATGCCCACAATACTTTAAATGTCTCATTTAAAATATTTTACCTTTAACACTAAAGGCATAAAAAATTTATCTTGGGAAAAATTTACCCGTGCAAATCACTTTTAATTCCCAGTAGAAAAGACCCCTATTTAAACAATGAATCTTTAATTCACTTTTTTCAGAAAAAATATTTTTTTTATCAATCCTTTCTCTTAGTTTTCCACAGCTGAAGGCTTCTTTCACATATTAGGTTATTAAATCTTTTCCCATGCCTTTTGTGTTGCACCTCATTTAAAACTTTACATTTAAATGGTGAAAATATTATCGGGCATTTACCATGCTTTTACCTTGCACCTTACATTTAGATATTTTCCTTTTAAATGAAAAAAAGGCCTTTTAAATGTTTTAAAAAATGTATCATCGATTAAATGGAATACTTTATCCATGCCTTCATATTTAAAAAAATATTTGCTTTGTTTCATGGGGCCCGTCACAACCTTTCCCTGCACACCCTATAGCCTAATATTTTAATCATGTGGGGCTTGTTGGATGTGGCTATGATTTGGCCACATCACCTCCATTTCATTTGACCATGGATCTCCTTTACCCTAAATCCTCCATTCTCTACAACTCTTCTTTGATCCATGGCAACAAACTTTTCCCTAGTTTCATACTATTTGCCACATTCTATTTATCCTGACCATTTGATCGAACTCCATATGCACTCATGTTGCTGGTAAAAAATTCAAAAATAGAATTTCCTCAAACAATGTTGATACATTCTTACTGCAAATGCTATATGCGCCCTATGCTTGGTATGTGATGGATCAACATGCATCAACCTCTGAGCAAACATATTTCCTACGGTAGTTTCATACCTCTCTATTCTAATTTTCCTCTTGAGTTCCTACCTGAAAACCTAGCTTTCATCCTAACTCATCTGATGACTTCTCATTCACAACACATGCCCTTATATTTGCAAGCCTTCACAATAGGTACTATGAGCAAATGTAACTGCAGGAACAAATAGTTTCTTCTCCCCTTCTAAAGTGAATATTGAAATCTCAATGCCTCCATGATGTTCTCCAATTCAAGCAACAGTGCCAATCCAACGCTTAATATTTGGTATGACTTCAGCCTGAGCCCTGTTTAAGATAGATATGAAAATAGTTGTTCATGTTGTAGAACCTGTAGGAGTTGTCAAAACCAACTTTAGACTCCAAGATCACCTGCATGCAAATGGATACCTGTCACAAGAAAGAGAATGGATGGAGAAAACAAACAAGGGTTTGAAGCTCTGAAAAATAGAACAAAAAGGAATTGTATTAATCAGAGAGTATGAGAGAGAGTGAAATAATACAATGAGATCAATCCTTATAAAAGGAGATCAATAAACCCTAAAGTGAAACCCTAAAAGGAGAACATTTAATAATTAATATAATTATTAAATGTCACTTTCTGCAAACTAAAGTGAAATCTTAAGAAGGGAATAAAGGTAACATAATCAACATAATTAAATTAAAACCTTTACTCTAACAGAACCTAATAGTGCTTGATCTCGTTCATGAATGGGTATTGTGGAGTATGTATTTAATCTCATTACTTGAAATCCATGATCTGATAAAGTGTGCTTAATTTCATCACTAGCCTTCATGGAAGCTAGATAGAGTATTGTACACATCTCTTGTAAATTTGGAAACTCTCTAGCCAACACTCTCCTAGCTGCTTTTGTTGGCTTAAAACCAATAGTTAGTTTGTTTGAGTTTTTTATATTTCAAAGATACCTACAGTGCAAGAGCCCACTATTGCAACCTAGACATTTGGAAAACTTGCCTCCTTCCATGCTTCTAGAAATACGAAGGCTACTTCAGGAGATGTTATGAAAATTAATAAAACATGTTATCATGAAGAGTGATAGGAAGCCTCTTTAAGTCAGGCCCTTTTATGTGTTTAACAAGTGGAAGCTCCAAGCAAGATATCCTCTAGTTCCCATGAGTATCACAGTCAATACTATCCTTTGTTGCATCAATATGAACATCTAAAACTTGTCCATTCACAACTGAATGATGACCTTGGTTTTCCTTTTCAACAATGCACTCATGATTAAAAGAAAACATTTCAACTTCATTACCGTGTAAAGCATGTTGGGTCCTCGTGTGGGCCTGGCTAAAAATAATTCATTTTGAAAAAAATTTCAACCTAAACTGATCTAAGGTTGCCTCTGAATGCATCTGAGGTGAAAATTGATTTGAGGTTGCCTCTGAATGCATCTGAGGTGAAAAAATGAACTGGGTTGTCATGAAAATCTTCTAACATACTTGCACAATGGTCAAAACTGGTCTAGTGGGCTCTGGAATCGCCTTGAAAAATCAATCAAATGACCTCCTAGAGCTATGAAAATTCATAGGCATGTAGACATTTGAATTAAGAACACAGTGCAACAAATGATTTAGTAAAAGAGATTTTGAAGTGCAAGATATTCAATGTCAAAGTTGCTCAGTCAGACTTTTATGCAACTGCACCTGTTAAAAACCAATTAGGGCTCGCCAAGTTACCACTTCAAAAAAATTATCAAATCACCTTATGGGAAGCTGCCAATGGAAACATAAGCTCATTTAGGTCCATTTAGAATGTGAGCAAGTGATATTTCCTTGAATCAAAATTCTTCACAAGATATTAGGGGTCAAATTTGACCACATTGAAACATTCCACAAATGCAAATGTAAAAGCAGAACAAACTGAATTTTCTTTTTATCTCGAAAAAATATCAAATTTGATCATCAGGCCCTAAAACTAGACCAATGAGCATATGAATGTGAGATGATTGCAAGGCACCAATCCATCTGTCATGAAAATCATCCAGCTATGAAATATCAGTTTGAACAGGAGGCCACTTCATGGGACAAAGAGTTTGCAAACAACAAAATAGTCCTAAAACCCTTTAGATTTGCATTTCAAAACCCTATCAAAACTTATCATGGGAAGCTGAAAAACTATCATGCATGTTCATATATGTCAACTGAATATGCTCATCAAGGGGTTTGGCATTAAAATCAACTAGCTCTGAATTATGACCTTCCAAAGTAGGTCACTTGGGTAGATTTTTTAGGTGCACTTTTGAGTGTGCAATGGAATTTTTTTTTGATGAATAGGAAAATATCTATATTAAATTAAATATAAGAGTACATATTCACAAAAAAGGGTGGATGGTAGAAAGGCATACCCTGAAAGTCACATGGGCAGTGCCCAAAAATTACCAAAAATTAACAAGTCACATGGGCCCAGCCCAAAAGTCCAAGAGAATAAGACAAAAAAATAATAAACAAGCCATTATGCAGCCAAAAGGAGGAGCACCCCAGCCATCGTCATCATCTTTCTTTTCTTTATCTTCTTCCTTGCGTTGGGGCAATATTGCAAGTGCCAGACACAAAGCATTTACCACTATCTAGCCACCCAGATCCAGAGGCAGGCGGAGTATTTTTCCCTAGATGTCAAAATCAATTGCAGGAATAACATGTACACCATTAAAAGATGAGTACCTTTGAGCATTAGGTTGTCCGATAGGAGTCCTTTCAGTATTGCTTCTTTGGTTCTTGATATGTCCACCATTACCTTGACACTTCCTTTTATTTTCAACCTTGTTAGGAGTTAGATTTTCCTCTGAGCTTTTTTTCTTCAAGTCCCAAACCACTTTTATCCTTAGAGGATTTTTGTCCAGCAATTAGCTCATCCAACATTGTAGAACTTGTTTTGAATTTGTGCGCATAAGTTTGTGCCTTTTCAAGGTCTAATTTTAAAATTACCACTTAAATTTTTCAAGCCTTACACATTCATCCATCTTGTTGTTTACCCTTTCATTTAGACATTCTGTAATTCTATTTTTTCTTCCACTTGCACTTTCAATCTAATGATGTCCTCATTTTCTTTCTTCAATTGACCACTAACTTCTCTATGTCTTTCTTTGAATTTCTTGATTTGTTCTCTTAGTTTCTTGATAAACTCATTTGCTTCCTTGAGGCTTTCCTCCAAATTTTTGTTTCTTTTTCAGTTTTGTCAATATCTTGAAGAGAAATTTCAAGCTCACCATTATTATCTAGGATACAATCTTCTTCAATATGTTCAGTAGGAATCCATTTCAAATGAATAGGAAATCTCTTATCTACCATGTGTTTAAATTCCAAGATCTTGATCAAGCTGTTAGAATTATTAAGAGGAACCAAGCTCTGATACCAATTGTTGAACACCCAAAATAATGAGAGGGGGTCCATTGAATCAGTATTCTATTAAGACATTCGGATATAAACCATTCAATCATTAAAGCATATCTAATTGCAATTATAATTAAATACATGAAAGAGACCATAATGCCACATGACACATAAACACTAGGTTTTTTATGTGGAAAACCCAAAATGGGAAAAACCACGATGATGGTTAACTCACAATATAATATATCTAGATATAGAATATTACAATAGCTCACTACGAGGATGTAAACTATCCTTGAATTCTCACTGCTTGAATTAATTTACAAAATAGAGTATGGCTCACTACCAGGATGAGAACTGAGATAGAATGCACCTTCCTTAAGCTAGATTTTTGTTCTAATGAAGCACTGAATACAAAACACTTCTCTGTATAGTGTACTCAACAATTATGTTCGCTCGTTCATGCAATTTCATACATTCACACCATACAAAAATCCATACATGATCTCTCTAACTTTCACCACTTCATAATTTCTCTCTATTGTGCATCTTTATCACACAATTCTTCAACACTATCACATATATATATCGTATAGATTCACATACATTATTTAGGTCAGACTAATTAGAGTAGCCCTATTTCAAATAAAAAATAACTCTATTGGCTTTATCCTCGAAAGAAATTCATCTTCATACCCAACACAAGCGAGTAGTATATGGTATTGGTCAACATGGACCTAAGAAATATCACTTTAGCATTCACAACACATATTTAATCTTCTTAACATGAATTCATAATTAGGTTGACTAGAGTTAGACCTTAAACATCAAAGACATCGAATTCATCAAATGTGTAATCCCAAAACTTGATAACACATTGAATTCTCCTTTAGAAAACAATAAATAATTTATCTGCAACTCCACAAGACAAAAAAAAATCATGAGAAAATGAGGAATCTCCCACATCAATGTGTTATACAGAAACTTACTGTCATCCTTAGAACATAACACTTACTCATATCTTCTGTATGCATTCTCATATCATCATAAAACTTCGAGGTAATATGGATCTTATAGTCATAAATCTATGTAAAAATTCTTGTAGTGATATCTTTCTTTGTGGTAGAATATCGACCAAAAACCTGACACATTGAATCACTATATAAATAAAACACTGTGTGTGGACATGAAAATCTGCAAGATAGACTTAAACAATTTCATGTTGTTAGCACAAAAGTTAGTTTAAATCAACAAACTTAAACATCTCTATGAAATATTTAACCATGTTAAACAATGCCACTAGTGAAAATAATGCAAGCTAAACAAAATCATATGCAAACATGATTAACAACTATCTCATAGTGGATTGGTGCTCTTTGAGTATGTGAAAGAGCCCTTTCCCAATCCTTGATAAGCTTAGTGATATGATAGACAATGAGATGCTTGAACTCAAGTTGCCTATAATGTACATGCTTTCAAAATGTGTGTAGATTGTAGATGATGAAGAGCAAGATTGATTCTCAAATGAAGAGAGTAACCTTGCAATGAGAAAGTGTTTTGTTGTGATGTAGATTTTGTGTTGTAGATGATTTGTGTTGAAATGCTTTGCATTTTATAGATTTAAGATTAGGAAGAGTGATAGATTTGGATGAATGTGGGATCATTCATGAGCCAATGACAATATGCCATTTGTCAAAGTGTGAGAGGGTGAGGAATGTGCAAGTCTTGGCCAATGTGCCAATTTGGATGAAATGACATGTTTAGGGGGGATGAAAGGTGCAATAAATGCCATGTGTGACTTGTGCAAATAGCATTTAAAACCTTGTTGGAAGGGACAAGTAACTTTTGAGGGGAAGATTCAAATTGGAAGAATATTCCATTTTGATGCCATTTTGAATGTAATTAGAAGAAATAATAAATCAAATAAATGATTTATTGGTGCAAGTGGGTGGGTTAGTTAAGAGTTTGGATTTGACACTAGTTGAGTCAAAAGCTAGAGAATGATAATCATGATTAGAAGTTAATTAATGTAGATTAATTAATTTGGATGATATTAGGAGGTGACATTTGATTAAATCAGTTTGATTTATTAAATCAAATGAGAAGAACTTTAGGAACTTAATTAAATAATTTGATTTAATTAAGCCTGATGAACCTTAGGATTTAATCAATAAATTGCTTTAATCGATTAATAGCAAAATTGGATGCATGATGTTAGTTTTGCATGTCTACATTTTGCCCCTCTTTGAAGCAATTTACTCATTGCATTGGTTCAAAGAATGATGTCGCTGACATCGAAATTAAAAAAAAAAAAAATTATTTTCCAGATGCCCCAGCAAAAATGAGTACGTTAGTGCATTGCCCCCTCGAGAGATCGAGCGAAAAGATTCCATTTGAGGTTGATCTCGTGACAAAGAGGTTCAAAATGGATGTATGGATGGTTAGACTATATGATAATGATGATGAAAATGAGATGACGTGATTATGCATGAGATGGATATGGCATGATGTTGTCCTATAATGATATGACGTGATTATGCAAGATGAGAGGATGAATGCAACATGGATGCAGGATGGATGCATTGTTAGCGTGAAAGAGGATAGAAGAATGAGAGGGATCAACCCTTAAATTCAAGAAAATGAAGAAGTCGAACAAGTCTCCTAGTCATCGAGACTTTATTGGATATGATGATGAATGATGATGATGTATTGCTTATCCAAGGATGGGAAAAGAGCATACCTTTCTTTATGTTTGATAACACACGTAGGTGTGATGCATCAAGGTATTAAGAACCAGGATGGCGTGGCGCCTAGTGTGATGGACTCTAACTTGATAATCAGATAGGAGTGCTCTTGTTCACACTTGACATATGGAAACCCTGCTAGGACGGACCCAACAAAGCAAGTATTCACCAAGTTATTTTACAAGAACATCCAACAAGCACAACAGATAAAAAGATAATGATCATTGCCCCATTCCTTTCACTCTAAACCTATTTTGTTTAGGCATCATCGAGAGGTCCTTGGAATGAGTGCAAAATAAGATAAGTCAAAAGACCAAGATAAAGTAAACAAACAAGCTAATGTTCTTCGTACCACTAGCCAAGGCTAAACTACTGTGGAGTACCTGATGCTTATGTCCATCGTGGGAAAGCTTCATCCTAGGACATGTAGTGATCAAGGTTTTGGTGAGACTGATTGGGTGATAAGCTATTGATACTCCGAGTTGACCAACTTGCTGACCTACTAACTTAGACTTTCGAGACTTTGACGATTAGGGAGTTCACTTTGGAACCTGCTAAACTTGCTTCTGACTGACTCACCAAAGGGTGAAAGCGATGATTGATTTATTATGAGTGAGACGATCACGGGTGAAAGCGAGATGAAATGGATGCACCATTTTGGGTTTTTCAAATGTTTTGAGGTTGTTTTTGGAATTTTGAGATGTTTTACAAATGTTTTTGGATTTTTCAAGATTTATGAATGTTTTTGAATTTTGTGTCTCTGGGGCCGATCAAGGATGGCCTTGCCTATGTTTACACTCAGAGACGACATAGTTTGGACGACAAACCTGACTCAATGAAAAGATAGATGGGAAAACGGATTGCCATTGCGACAGACGCCTAAAAGAATGACCTAAATGTAACAAAGATAAGCAAATGAATGCCATTGCGACGGACACCTAAAGGATGGGAAAACGGATGCCAATGCGACGGACGTATAAAGAATGACCTAACCGTCTTGGGGGATGATCAAAGATCAACCTTGCCTACGTTCAAGCTCAGAGACGACGTAGTTCGACAAGGTGACAAACTTGACTTAATGATGAATTTTGAAGATTTTCCGATATTTTGACCTGTTTTTGGATTTTCTGATGAGATTTTGAATGTTTTTGGATTTTCTGTTGATTTTGACAATTTGGATATGATATGTGATATTAGTGCTCTATTTCAGGATTTTGTTGAAAACGAATCTTAATGTTGATCAATCAGATTGATGGATTGATAGTTTGACTAAGTGTGTTAAGTCAAACAAAAGTGATAATGCACTCGTAAGTTCCAGGAAGTTGTGTTATCCTAGAGTAAACTTGTACAGAAAAGATAATTTGGCTATGTGTGTTAAGCCAAACAAGGTGATTATGGATTTAATATTTTGGCTAAGTGTGTTAAGCCAAACAGAGTGATGATAATGAACTTGTAAACCCAAGGAAGTTGTGTTATCCTAGAGTAAACTTGTGCACAAGATGATGGTTTGACTAGATGTGTTAAGTCAAACAAGGTGATGGTTGATTGGATTCGATTGATCAAGATTGATGAAGCTTGATTTGGAACAAAATTATTTTGATGATTTTGATGTGATGTTGAATGTGCGCATTAGATGCGACTGATATTGATTGCTTAGATGGATATTCCATGAAAGATAAAGCTTGATTAGGAATGTCGTCTTGTTGTCAAAATATGCCATGGGCTAGTGATTTGGATTTTGGCTCACAAATGATTTGACCAAGTTGATTTCATGTTTTCCAATGCTCGGATCTCCACATAAGTTGGAGGATATAGATCAAGATTTATTCACGAAGCAAGATGTAATTATCTGCCCCCAGTGTCTAGCAATGTTTGGAATGCCACAGGTAGATGCTTGGATATGAATTATCTTGCGATAAGATAAGGGTGTTCAAATAGAGTATTCTCATTCAGATAATGCTTCAAGGCTCAGATAATGTATTGGATAGGATGGGATCAGTGAAAATGACCAATGTCAAGATGTTTACCATAAACAAGTATAAAGTATGCACCAAAATTTCATCATGATCAAGGTAACTTGGACCTTAGATGCAGATGGAAAATGGATTGGATAAACAGTTCATGGATGAACGAATGATATGGATGGAATGTCGGCTTTATTATGGATGCAATAAGATGCTTTCTCCTGAACTGGCGCACGTAGATGTTCGATTCTACACATGATGCCTGTTTGCCAGGTTTTCATCATGGTACCTGTCCAAAGCGCCACCGAAATGGTTTTTGCTAGAGGACAATTTTTTTCTTTACTATTTTCAATCGTTTTTTTTAAATTTTTGTATATTTTGATTTTTCTGTCGCCAAGATGCCTGTTTGCCAGGTTTTCATCAAGGTGACCATTTTTTCAGGACATTTTTCTAATTTTTTTTTTTTGTATTTTCTATTTTCCTGAGAGATTTTAAGCTGACACTGAACCACCTGGTGGTGCTAATGTTGGTGTTGATGTTGATGCTTCTGTCATAACATGCCATCAGTATCCTGCTTGAAGAAGTTGCTTTGTCAAGACATGTGCACATGAAAGCAACTTTTGAGATCCTTGATCTTCTTTGTTGATACCGGAGTTAACTCTATCTTTGTGCGCACATCGCGATAAAGTGCCTTCTGAATCGTTATGACGAAGGGTCGTTGCCAATACATGGTCAATGTGAGACTTGGATATCATGCGTGGAGGCATGGATGGAGTGTATTTAGGGATAAAAGATGGATTAGTCGATAGTTTGGAACCTTTGACTCTCCAAACTTGGGAAGATGGGCAATAATGGGTGGATACAAAAGTGTACGTGGAATTAGGACCAACTGCTTGATACACTTTGTATGTTGCTTGAGAAACAATGTTTTCGCTTTTGGCGACATCTTTGATGGATACTTTTCCCTTTTTGATTTTGCCCCATAGTTTCTTTGACTAATGGATTTTGATAGGGATTTGTATTCTTTGGTATCCACTTGTATTTGATTTGTCCGATATGCTTCTTAACTTCTTTTTCTTCGATGACTTTTTCCATGCTTCGATTCAAATCTTTCTTTTTTTGTTGGTCTCGATTCGTGGATGGGGTGATGGGTGGATGAAGATTCATGACGTGGCAAGTTGTAGTATTGGCATTGGTTTCATCATAAGGATTCTTCGTGCTCCCTATGTTGACGTTTGCTCGAGATGAAGTTGCCCCCAGTTTTGTGGAAATATTACTAATATGTTGAGATCCCTTGATTGTTGAGTAACCAAGGCCTTGACGCTTAGGATTTCCAAAAATTTGCACTGGTTCCAATATACCCTGTTCATGTAGGCCTAATCCTCTGCCTTGATAATTCATCTACTGAAAAAACTTATTTGCAATAGGATATGATTTACCTTGGAAACAAGGTGTTTCTCCTTCTCTGCGTTGTGGCGGATCTTCAAATGTCATAGCTCTTTCATTGATAAGATGATTTTCCCTTACAAAGGTGAGTGATCCAAGTTTATAAGTGATAGGATCTTCCATAAGTGGGATGAATGCCTGATTGATATCTTCAACTTGATCTTGTGACATATCAGATTGTAGTGCTTCTTCAAGAAGTGTTGATGCTTCGCTGTCTACACAAAATTCTTCCTCATGACTCACTTCATAGGATGTTTCTGATTCATGACTTATGTACAAGCCTTCTTCATGATCCATTTCTGATATGTCTCTGCATTTCTCTACATCTTGATCGTGTGTACAAATTTTAAGAGTAGGAGACTCTTGTTCCTCATTAAGAGTATGAGACTCTTGTTTTGAATGAAGATCATCTATAGGTCCATCCAAAGAAAGCATCTCATGGATAGATGGAAGAGTATGTGCTATGCGGATATGGTCATCATTTGCAACATCTTGTATAGATAGGAGAGTGTCCATTATATCATTGTAGTAGCTTGGAGATACAAATTCTCGATCTTGAGTGATTTCGGAATTGCTTTCAACATGCTTTGGATCATGTTCTTGACATGGGTCAATTTCAAAGAATGTATTTCTTTCTTGGATATCTTCATTAGGCATAGGAAGATTCTCAAATGTCATGAGGTCAAAGGATGGCCATATGTTTTGGAGAGGATCATTGCTAGACCTTGGTGAAAGGTGTTGATCATGCTTTGGAACAAATTCTTGAGATCTGTCTTCTAACTCATTAGGTGATGTAGAGACATTTTCAACATTGTCATTAGTCAAAGGATCTTGATCATCATTTTGAATTATTATGGTGGGAATCAGTTGCAAGCTTTTTTGTGGGAGTAAGGCCTGCGTTTTCTGCTAAGCCAACAACGCTTGTTGTTCGTCATGTTGTTTTTGTGCCAACAAATCTTTTTGTTGGGCTCTTTGTTGTGCTACTTCTTCTTGGATTGCTTGCAATAGTGCCCAGAATTCTGCTTGCACTTGCGCTTGTTGGGCTACTTGAGCCGCTTGTGCTTGCTGAGCAACTAGCTATGTAGCTTGTTGGGCTTGGAGTGCCTTTTTGCGGGAAGCTTCTTGAGCGGTTTGCAACATGATGGAGAATGAATTGGTCATGTTGTATTTTGGCGGTGGTGGTGGAATGGGAATGGTGTTGATTGTTGGGGTTGCTTGGATAGTTTCCATCTGCTGTTGCGATATCGATGGCAAAATGGGATGATTTGGTATGATGTTTTGATTTGGCATGATAGATTGAAATTGAATATTGTTGTGGTTGGGAATCATATTGCCTTGATTTAGGTAACTTTGATTTTGCATGGTGTTACCTTGACTTGAATCAACATATGGAGTTGCCAATATATTGCTAGGATTTTGAACAACATTAGGGGAATTTGCAAACATGTCGACCCCAAAGTTTACCAAGTGTGGATTTGAAATGGTCATGTTTGGTAAAGTTGCACTTGGTATGCATGGATTTGGTAGGATGACGTTGTTTGGAAAACTCATGCATTGAGCGTTTGGTTGATAGATTTGCAGATTTGGACTTGGATTTAAATCTATCATTGGGAAAGGTGTTCCAAAATTTGGATTGGGTATTCTCATATTTGTTGTACCATTGATGTTTGTATGAGATAATGCTCCCATGTATGCATTGTACAAGCTTTGAAAATCAAATGGTATTGCAAGGCTTGGATAGTTTGGTTGAATCGAATTGCTCATGATGGATGAATCAAATTTATATTCCATGTCCCTCTTGTGTTGAGATCGAGTTTGAACCATAAAATGAAGATCAATTTTCAAGAATGTAAGAGATGAACCTCTAATCCTTTAGATCGGTCTAAACCTTAGGATCAAAGAAGCGAAGAACTAGGATAATTGAAGGATCAAAGTGATGACGAGGATGAGATAATGAAAAATGAGTGATACGGATGAATGGAACCCTTCAAGAAAATTTGAAGGAAATGCTAAACTTTTTAGGACTTTGATTGATCGTGATTGGATTGATAGTTTGACTAGATGTGTTAAGTCAAACATAATATGATAAATGCACTTGTAAACCCTAGGAAGTTGTGTTATCCTAGAGTGGACTTGTACATAAGAGGATGGTTTGACTAAGTGCGTTAAGTCAAACGGGGTGATGATTTGATAATTTGGCTAGGTGTGCTAAGCCAAACAAGATGAACTCGTAAACCCTAGGAAGTTGTATTATCCAAGAGAGAACTTGTGTATAAGATGATGGTTTGACTAGATGTGTTAAGTCAAACAAATTGGTTTTGATTTTTCCTAAAAGTTTAGCATGAAAGATGTTTACAAAGTTTCCAAGAGTTGTTTGTGAAATGGAAATTCGATTGATGTTGATGGTTGAGAGATGGATGAAAGTGATTGAATTTGATCCTAGACTTGACCTAGAATAACACTTCTGCTTACAAGACCTCGGTGTTGAAGGACACGCTATATTTCCTATGAGAGGAAAGTAAACCTTTCAAATAATTCAGGATCTCAAGACGCTCCTCACTAGCTTTCACACTAAGCTTTTTGAACTTCAGTTTTGGGATTTTGATCATGTTAGAAAACACATGTGTAATCAAATTTGTCTTTTATCTTGTCTTAGTGAATCCTTTTTACCAAAATCACTTGCTTGATTATGTTTTCAAACTGAATGTCTAATGTCCTGCTTTCGTTTTCATTCCACAAGGTCCATTATGTGGAAATCAAGGAAATTAGGGGAAAATTTTCCTAGGTTTATCCTTAGTGAAAACAAATGATGATAGAATTCGAGCACTTAGAAACCTCTAAGGATATGATCCCTAGGGAAAGCAAGAGTACTCAAATTCGTCAAGGATATTTATTTCCTTTAAGGTGTTTGAAATTTGAGGCTCTTTGTGAATGTCTATTTTCAAATGTTTCCAAGATCAAGCAATGTGTTCTTCCAAGCACTTTTACACTCCTAGGTTGATGAGACAATACCTTGTTGGGTTCCCACTTGGATAAATCCAGCTGCGCATATCTTGTGCGAACGGCTAAATGCTTGACCACACTGGCTCCCCTCCATGACACTCACTTATTCGGGTCAGCCAAGTATTAGTACCCATGAATCTCCCATGGCATACTTTCCATTTCCACAACAAGACTGCATGTTATGTGGGGTGGCTTCAAAGGACATGACCTTTTGCACCAACAAGATAGATAAGGTTTTGGCCAATTTCTAAACAAGGGGTTCTAATTCGGGCATTCTATTCATGGGGGATTATCCAACGTCAGCGAGAGTCCATTTCTGTCCATCTAATCGGAATAATCCTCATGATATTGTCCTTTGTTCCAATATCCACACTTATATCCCGGGTGGAAGTCGCTTGGCTTTAGCGTGTTCCTGGTTGGGTCGTTCCCTTGGGTGAGTACTTTTTCCCACAAGGTAGGCCCTCTAAGTTAAACAAAAGTGAGCTAACATATCCCATCGTTCACACAACCCTTGTTGAAAAACAAAGGG
The DNA here is from genome assembly GCA_007115665.2 of Sequoiadendron giganteum. NCBI lineage: Eukaryota > Viridiplantae > Streptophyta > Pinopsida > Cupressales > Cupressaceae > Sequoiadendron > Sequoiadendron giganteum. The sequence goes on along the minus strand of CM021100.1, from coordinate 194,163,017 downwards.
GAGAACCTCCACAATATATCATGCTCACACTCGCATGTTTTGTTCAATTTTAAGATACCCAAATTGAAATGTGGAGGCAATCTTTTATGCAACTTAGGGTCATCAAAAGGACTTTTTTTTCTCAAGATCACCGTGAAGTGCGAGAGAAGTGCATACGCCCTTTTAAATGACACTACTTTGCAAAAAAGTTTACAAAACATAAAGTACACATGTTCAATTTTAAATTCTTCAAAGCAATGACGAGTTCGTTTTAAAAGCACCAAATGAGATGTGAATTTGCCTTGTTCAATTTTAACCCAAATCAAAATCTAGTAAATGTCTAAGGTTCAATTTTAACCAAGCTTAAAACGATCAAGTGAATGATTGATTTTAAGCCCAAATTCAAAAGTGTCTTGGTTCAAAACAGAAAACTAAAGTAGGAATTGGAGCCCTGGATTATAATCACAAGCATTAAAAAATGCTTTTCAAGTCTTAATTTTGAAACTTGTCAAGCTCCGATTCGTTCGCCTTTAATTAGTTTTGATGCTTGATTCTAATGCTTGATTTCAATGCCAACCTTACCTACATAAAGTAAAAGTGTAAAATCAGGTTTTCTTTAAAATCACAACTATGTTTAAGATCAAGAATACACTACTATTTTCACAAAGAAAATTACATTTATCCTACAAAGTTTTGTAAAAATAAAAATAAATAATGGTTACAATGTCTTTAAAAAGTAGTATTATAAGCAATTCCAAATTAGAAATTCCAATCAATATGCAAATATTCAATACCGATCAATAGCTAGCTATCCATTAATTGACTTCACAAAGACTGATTGATTGATTATGCAAAGATTGATATACATTGATTGATCTCCAACAAAGATTTTCCCAAGGTATTAATTAATTCTGTAAATAGTGATTAGGTATGCATGGAATTATTTCGATCAACTGGTTGAAGCAATAAGAATGAAGTAATAAGCTTCAAGAATTCATAAAAAGATTTACATTGTCAACAAATATCTTTTAAATGCAGTCACATGAAATAGTTTCTATCAACAAGCAACAATGAATGTTAATGATAGGAAGACTTCCCTGGCAGGCCCGATTTGACAGATTAGAAAGCGTATGGTAGTCAAATTAATGCATCACCTTCTATTCTACTTGATACATTTCGTAACCTCTTGGTTTAGGTGTTGCCAGAGCCTTCTTATGCGCGTGGCTGGAGTAAATTCCCTACCAATAAAATGACCCTTCAAGATAGATTTAAATGCTGAGACCTCAAAAGAAGTGCGCAGGGGACAAATTTGAATGCTCAAGGTAAAATGCAGAGGCTCTTGCAGTAACCGTTTCCCAAAAAAGGATTGCGTGCTAGCTAAAGATCTCAGATGCACCTGGCAGAGAGATAAGACATGCCCATTTCAACCTTCATGCAATGTATTTTGGCGAAAGTGGACAGGCCAGTCACATGATACTTTTAATCAATGTCCTTTTCTCAAGTTTGCCTAGTCCTTAATGCGTATCCATAATTAAATTTTATTGGCATATTTAAGAATAGTTCCAATTCAAAAATGGTTCTCTGTCATCTCTAAAGTCTTTGGCTCAGTAGGGTTCTAGGGTTCAAAATTCGGGTATAAGCTAGATTTGAAGAGATTTCTGCGAGGCTAGGAAGACTATGCACCATGGAGAGGGAGTCGCGCACCACCTTGAAGAGGTTGTGTGCCTCCTTGGAGAGAATGAGCAACACTAACAGCAGGTTGTGTTCCAACTTGGAGAGGCCACACAATATTTAGAGAAAGCACAACAACGTGAAAGGGTGGCACATTACCTTGAAGACTCCAAGCAGTAGCAAAAAGGCAATCATCTTTAGCATGAATATCAGTAAAGACCATAGGCTGCGCAGAATAGACAGATTGAAAAGGCTTTTAGCAACTCTCAGCAAAGACCATAGGTGGATGTAAATGTGTTGGCTATGAGATGAGGTGGAGCCAGGAAGATGAAGGTCCTGAACAGTCTCCACATGGGTCGGCCAGTTGTTCTAGAGGGCCTATCTAGAATCTATGTGGTTTATGGCTCAACCTCCTACCTCCCCCACTGGAGGCGCTTTCATGGATATAAACAAATTCTTAGCAATGCAGCTTGCTAGATGAATTGATTCAAATGGGGCGAGCCATTCTAGATGAAAAACTCATGGTAGTTTAGTGAAATATTTTAAACCAATTCTTTTGACAGCCGCACATAAGATAGAAAATAGGGAGACGCCACAAAAGATAGGCACCACACATTTTTAAGTAAATGCATTGGTAGGTGTAAGCTGGATTCCACGGCCTTTACCCATAGCTGTTGCAACTGTGCTAAAATGGAAGTATGGAAATGACCATGTCTGACAAAAATGCTTCAAAGACACAACCTAAGCCCGATGAAACTTGAATTCAACACAATACCAAGATATTCATGTACATAAAAAATTTGCATGTTGTATGGCATTCATCTTTGTTTAATGAAGGCGTGCAAAGACCAAAAAGATTCAAAGATCAAAATCAAAATATTCAGCTAAGTAAAAAAAAAAACAGTTGGATAAAACTCATATTAAAAGCATTTCTTTATGGAGAAGGCATTTTCATGAGGCAAGATTAATAAAAAACAAATGCAGATATGTTTGCTAATGTAGCCATTGTAGAGGTAAAGGCTGGATGCAATTAGAACATTATTCCATTCATTTTGAAACTGGCAGGCATGATATGCATGCCCCTTGAATTATCAATGCAGTCTAAAAGCCTTAAACAAAGACTATCATATGATCGTATAACCTTGATACGTGGCCTCTCTACTTATGCAAAGATGAAAAAAGTGGATACATGGTGTGGACATTTGAAATTTTCTGAGAAACTTAAAACAGATTAAAATATTCAGAGAAAAAAAAAAATTTTGAGAGAAAAAGATTCAGAGAACTCATCAAACAGTTAGACCACCCAAAGTATTTTGATCAAAATCACGAATATTCATCTTATCTATTAAAATCATAGAAGCTAATAAATGCGTTTAAAAGATATTGTGATTTGAAGATTTTTTTTTATTTATTTTAAAATCAACTTAGTGCCATGCGAATACGACAAAGATCAGCCCTCCTTCTAGTGCCATTTTGTGGACATGAAAATCTGCAAGATAGACTTAAACAATTTCATGTTGTTAGCACAAAAGTTAGTTTAAATCAGCAAACTTAAACATCTCTATGAAATATTTAACCATGTTAAACAATGCCACTAATGAAAATAATGCAAGCTAAACAAAAGCATATGCAAACATGATTAACAACTATCTCATAGTGGATTGGTGCTCTTTGAGTATGTGAAAGAGCGCTTTCCCAATCCTTGATAAGCTTAGTGATATGATAGACAATGAGATGCTTGAACTCAAGTTGCCTATAATGTACATGCTTTCAAAATGTGTGTAGATTGTAGATGATGAAGAGCAAGATTGATTCTCAAATGAAGAGAGTAACCTTGCAATGAGAAAGTGTTTTGTTGTGATGTAGATTTTGTGTTGTAGATGATTTGTGTTGAAATGCTTTGCATTTTATAGATTCAAGATTAGGAAGAGTGATAGATTTGGATGAATGTGGGATCATTCATGAGCCAATGACAAGATGCCACTTGTCAAAGTGTGAGAGGGTGAGGAATGTGCAAGTCTTGGCCAATGTGCCAATTTGAAATTCAAATTTGGATGAAATGACATGTTTAGGGGGGATGAAAGGTGCAATAAATGCCATGTTTGACTTGTGCAAATAGCATTTAAAACCTTGTTGGAAGGGACAAGTCCCTTTTGGGGGGAAGATTCAAATTGGAAGAATATTCCATTTTGATGCCATTTTGAATGTAATTAGAAGAAATAATAAATCAAATAAATGATTTATTGGTGCAAGTGGGTGGGTTAGTTAAGAGTTTGGATTTGACACTAGTTGAGTCAAAAGCTAGAGAATGATAATCATGATTAGAAGTTAATTAATGTAGATTAATTAACTTGGATGATATTAGGAGGTTACATTTGATTAAATCAGTTTGATTTATTAAATCAAATGAGAAGAACTTTAGGAACTTAATTAAATAATTTGATTTAATTAAGCTTGATGAACCTTAGGATTTAATCAATAAATTGCTTTAATCGATTAATAGCAGAATTGGATGCATGATGTTAGTTTTGCATGTCTACACTGTGTACCAACCTACTACTGACTATATCTTTCCAACCATATAACCAAGCCAACCAAAATATTTTACATAGATGCAAATGATGTCAAGATGGAACATATTATTAGTGTCTAAACAAATCTTACAAGATGAGATCATCCAGACAAAAATACTGGATCAACAAACTTACAGTATCAGATTAGCATAGCTCGAACCTTTATTACTGCAATAACTATTGATCTATACAAGTAATATGAGTAAGGTATGTTGATGTTAATGTTGACATTAATGACAATCTTCCAATTTGCAATAACAATTCTATTGATTTTATGTGTTTTTGATGGTTCTTGTCCAATGTTTTATATGCTTCTATGTTGGATATTATACATGAGTTTTTGAGCGATGGTTGTTCATATACACTAATTATGTTCATATTTTTTGATATGCTTATTTACTAATAACTAATGATTATTTTTATTTTTCAATGATAATCACATGGGTTCAATTCATTGATTATGTAAGTGTTGATCAAGATGCTCAATTGTGAAAGGATATTGCTTATTCATTATTAGTAGTAGTATTATGTATAATAGATGGATTTTATTATGTGGTAGGGGTTTTTGAGATGATTATTTATTATTAGATGGAATTATTATTAGGTGATTACATAATATGGATGTGTGAGTAAGTGTTATTTGGTAGATGATGATTGATATTTTAATGTTTACTAGTAGTGGTATTGATTATAAGATGGATTTCATTAGGTTATTGCTAGAAGTGGTGATATCATGATGTTTTGATGTATGATTGATTATTATTTGGTTCTAATAGGTGTTATATATAGATAGATATTGTTGGAATGCTAATTAAGTGTTGTTACTTGAGTAGAATAATGGATCTAATTTTCTAGTTGACTATTATTCTTGAAATATTATTTCGCATATGATAGTCACTCTAGCTATTATTTTTCATGTGTTTTACTAACACTTTTCGACTGAGTAAATAGGTGAATTTGGCCAATGATGAATAGGGTCACATAGCTACTTCCATTTTCTTACCCTTGTGAATGTTTTATCTCGTATTGTAGGGAGAATAGGGTCTTGTAATATTTTTATTTGTTTTATGTTCGTGTGGTTGTGTGAATATGTGAGAGCTTATTTTATCAATCTTTTGAGTTATCCTTTATTTTTATTAGCTCTTCGTAATTTTTAGAGTTCTTATGTGGTTTTTAATTATGTTTATTATGTAAAAAGTCGCATAGGTGATAGAGTTATGGGTTAGAGGTAATTTTATCTTAAAAAAAACCCTTAAATAAAGTTTAGAACCCACTCTATTTACCCACTTTTGAAAAGTGGCAAAAATTAGATTTGGTTGAGTAATTAGGTGATTAAGGAAATGAAGTTTCATTTTTTCCTTCTATTTATTCTTTCTCCGTGAGTGGAGAAGGATAGTTTTCCTTTTACTATTCTTGTTTCTTAGATGCTTCCATCTGGGTGAGGAAAATTCTTGGTGGAGAGAGAGAAAAGGATATAGAAAGGAAGAATGGAAGAAAGGGGCTTGGAGAAAGAGAGGTTTCCACATTGTGATAGCAAAAATTTAGGTAAGGTCTTTCCTTTTTGTTTGATCTTTGTGTTATGAATGTTGATTCATGTTTGCGAAATCATTTTGAAATACAAGATTGAAATATTTTGTTGTATTGTTGTGAATTGCATGTTTGGGATTTTCCTTGATTGTGAGTTATCGACCTTGCATAATTTTTCTCTTTATGTGAATAACTATTTATATGTTAAAATGAAGAAATGGGAAAATATGAGTGCATATTGTTATGAGTGAAAAGTATATTGTTGAATGACATAGAGTGTAAACTTGTTGAGAAAACCATGTGAAAAGTAGTGGTGAGTGCATGAGAAGTTACTTAGCAAAAAAAGGGGAAAGTATTCAGAAAGATTAAGTATCTTGTTGCGTGAAAAATGAATCAATAATTGTAAACTATGAAATTATTTTCAAAATGCACTAGACATCTACCCATTTTTGTGAATATGTACTCTTATCTCTAAATTAATATAGATATATGCCTATTCATCAAAAAAAAAATGTCAACTATTAGCTTATAACTCAAAATTAAATTAACCTATCATTTATGTTTTTTATAGAATCAATTTAATTCTTATGTCATTGGTATTTATTGTGGAGTTGAGAAAAATATTTTTATGTGCTTTTAAATTATATCAAAGAATGATTATTTTATGTAAAAAGAATTAGTATAATATAGTTCTTTCATTGAAAAAATCTTTTTATGGGAGTCATTATTGTATAATAACATTTTTCTTTCGATCAAACAAGGGAAAAAAAAACATAAATAGAAAAAGGGAATTTGTATTTACTGGTAGCTCATCAAACTGATAAGCTTAAAAGGGAAATCAATAGCCATACCCTAGATTTACAAGGAAAATATTTGAGATATCTTAATTTGAAATATTTAGAGCAAAATGCAAACTGGGACCCTTTACAATTTTATTTAATCAAAAAAATGACATCATAAACTTGGTGTCATTGATTGTAGGTCCACCTTGAAACTTAAACTTACCTTAGTCGCAATAGAAAGTAAAAAATTAAATTGGGGGTCGTGTATGGTTTAGGTTGAGTGATTTTTAGGGCACGACACTCTAAGAGTTGCTCCCTCATGACTGTGCATAGGTCAATATCCTTTCCTTCTACCACCATTTAGTAGGTCGTGTGAATGAAAAAGGTAGTTGTAGAATCCCCCTTATTCATGTAGTATATTTTATAGGTAATTCTCTTCATCGCATACCAAACTCCATGATTTATGATTTTTTTCAGAATCAATCTTCTGCCATCGAAGGTAGCTTCGATCAACTTTTTAACTTCGCTATTCGTGATGACATTTTTGGTTGAAATTTTCCTTAGCCTCTTTAACCCTATCACCATGTGTATGGCTTCCTTTGTGATTTTGTATGACTTATCCAGGTACACGAATTCATTGTCCACTCAAATCAACATGAGTTGAACCCATTCCTCATCATCATAAAAATTAAAGTAGGCTCATCCCTCAATAATGGGTCCCAAACTTGGGACATCCCAATTTTTACTTGAAATCACATATTTTAGAAAAAATCATGATTTAAACCTCGTAAGATTCCATATAAAGGGTTTTAACTGAAAAGGGCTAGATAAGACCCCCTTAGATCAAACCCCATTGAATAGAAGCGCTCTAGTCTTAAATTATACCCACAATGGAGTCTCCTTCTCATAGACAAAAATGTTGGCATTTGAAAAGACACTCTTTTTTTTACCTTTTGAGGGATTAAAGAAAGTTATTTAGAAACCGTCTTTTCTAAGTGTTTAGATCTTATTATAAGATTTCCAAAAAGTGTGATTTTAAATATTTTAAATTTTATTATTATATTTATGTTTTATTCCTTGTGAATGTTGTTTTCTCACTAAAGATCAATGTATTTGTTTCAAACATGTGGAAAATAAGAAAAATTTAGAGAAAAAATTCTAAAAATAATGTGTGCACTAGGTATTGATGTTCTTGTTTCAACGAAAAATAATATAATTTCAATACATAAGAAACAAGTTATACATGATGGCATACAACTAAGTTCAAATTATAATATCTTTGAATTTTAAAATTAATTAAAAAAATTATGAAAAAGTATCCATTCACTATATATTGATGTCAAAAATTATATTTTTATCTTTTCAATAAAAAAAGTTGTGCGTGATGACATAAACATCACATTTAAAAGATGTTGTTTACTATAAAAAAATAGGCTATTAAAAGTTACATAAAAAAATAGGTTATTAAAAGTTACATAAAAAAAGCACAATTTATTTCTAATTTCTAAAACATATATATTTAGAATCTACACACAAAGACTCACAAATCACTAGTTCAAATCATCTCCATATTATTAATGTTTTAGTTGCTATGAGTTTCGTAAAGTGATTTTTTTGTAAAAAAGTGTTGATATTACTATCCAACTCGGCCAAAAAGTGGGACACATTATTGTGGGATGACTGGCTAATATTTCGATATGTTGAGATTCTTTCAACCAATCTCCATATATTCCAATTTGTAGACCTATTTTCTCATCATCCTCCAATATATTGTATCGAAGGTCCTCCAACTTTATGTGGTTGATTTCTAGTAATTTTTCATGGATGTACTTTCAAATATCCTTTGAATATATGAAATTGTGGGGTACTGATGAAAATTTTCCATCTTTGTCTACATACAACACCTTGTAGGGGTACCATTTGAATGTAGGTTTGGGCTTCTCAAAAACCGTCACTACTATGGGAGTATCCATTTTAGTGTAGGGAGGATTAGTGAATTTTTTGGAAAAGTGGTGAAATTCTTAGAGGAAGCTTAGTGCAGACTTAGAGTATGATTATAGTTATGATGACTGAGGTAAAACATGCTATTATATATATTTTGGTTAGTGGGGTGTTATTTTTAATATGAGTGGGGTGGTAACTAGTTATTTAACTCCCTTCTTGTTTTGTGAGTTTTTCAAGTTGTTTGGTTGATTTGACAGGTGGCTTTTACTTCTTTTTTTAAATTTTACTTTTCATAAGGTCTAACTATTGTGCATACTATACATGGGTAATTGTAGAAAGATGGGGGGCCAAAAAGTGGCCAATTCACTTTTCAACTCGAAATAACGCAAATGTGAACGCGTTATAGTAAAATGAACTCATGTTATCAGTTGGTAGTGACTGAGCCTAGGATCTATCATTATCAAGCCAAAACATGAGCATTTTATAACTTGCTCTTTTTATGATTTGAATTTAAAAAGCACACTTTTTGGATTCAAAAAAGTATTGCCAAATAATGAGCATGTTATAACGCGCTCACATTTTTTGACTGCATTGACAAAACATGAGCATGTTATAACACACTCACATTTTGGTTTGCATTCATTTATTTCTTCTCTTTTATTTTCAATTTATTCTTGTTATCTTTCAGGTAAACTATATACATGAAATAAACATGAAATAAGTTGACATTTACATATGGATATTTACTTTCTTATACTTTAAGCTATATTTCATGTATATTTTTTTACGATGTTTGAGAGTGGTTTTAGATCTCTATGAGTTATAATGCAAATTCTTGTTTTGGGAAGATCTTAAAATATTTCAAACTTAGTCAAATTTTAGTAATCAACAAGTTGCATTATTTCTCTCTCTATCTCTCTATCTCACTCATTATTTATCTCTTACACTTTAGACCTAGCTCTCTCACTGTCCATATCCCCTTATTTGACTCGCTCACCCTTGAGCTTAAGAACTCTCTCTCTCTCTCTCTCTATCTCTCTCTCTCTCTCTATCACAGTTCTCTCCCTCCCTCCCTCTCTCTCTCCCTCCTTTCTTCCCTCTCTACTTATCTCTATCTCCCTTCCTCCCTCCTTCCCTCTCTACATCACTTTACCTCCTCTCTCCCTCTCCTTCTACCTCTCTCTCTTTCTCGCTCTCTCCTTCCCTCTCTCTCTCTCTCTCTATATATATATATCCCTCTTGTCCTCTCTACTTCTCCCTCTCTCTCCCTGTCTCCCTCTCTCTCAATCTCCCAAACCCTATACTAAGTATCATAAATACTAACCCCTATACATCGAACCCTATGCCCTCATCCCTCATCCCTATACCATATACCCTCAACCTTATAACCTAAAACCTGAAAATTATCCCTCAACCATATCCTTAAACCCTAAACCCTCAATGCTAAACCTAATACCATTAGCCCTATACCCAATATTCTAAACCCTAATCCCTATATTAATGGAAAAAGTATCCATTTTTCCATAATATGGGAATAATTAATATTAAAATGAACTTAATATTGCCTTGATTTAGTGTTGTAATGTGTTTTACACATTCACATTAAGTTTAGGATCCTTTTAAACTAAATGGACTTTATTGTGCCTTATTTAGGGTGTTTTAAAGTGTATCTTCACACTTTCACATCAATATAGGGTTTTGTTAATTAATTAAGATTAATTATGCCTTAATCGACCCCTTTAATTGAAATCCAAGCCTAATTAATTTCAAATTCTGAGAGATAAAACCCGACATTCATAAATGATATTACTTAACACTTAATTTTAGAAGATGTATGTCTTAGGGTACTGACGTAGGACTTGGTTCACCACATGGCAAATGGGTCCTCACTAGGTCCTAGGACCCTATTTTCACATAACATTTCACATTTCCCAAAGTGTGTCCTAGGTGAGTGACCTATGACCCATTCGCCATGTACCTAGGACCCCTATTTGAAATATGTTTTTGGTGGAATTTTAATGGTTTCAAATCCAAGATTTAATGTCAGATTGTGATATTTGAATTTTAGGAATTAATGTTAAGATATGTATAAATACGAGGCCATTTCACTTATTTTAACCTAGCAATTTCGATTCAAGCATCCTAATATTTCACAAGAGCACTTGAAAAGAATTCAAGAGAATTTTTAAGACATTTAAGAGAAGATTTCAAGAAGATTATTGCAGCAATCAAGTTTCATTTCATCATGTCAAAGGCATAATGCATCATGCATGTTGTTGGAGTTAATGTGTTGATGTAGCATTCAAGATCAATCAAGCATATTAAAGGCATTTTTTCACATCATGTTTCATGATCATAATATACATTCATTGAGGCCACTTCATGTAAGTTTCAAATTTGTTATCCAAGGTTCAAATAAGGTGTGGTGAGTTTTGACATTGCATTTTGTTCATTCATCATTCCTTTCATGCATTGTTTCATTTCAAGGTTTAATTACCAAAACGGAGTTTTACAGGAAAACCCCTATTCCTTAACAAACCACATTTTATCTCCTTTAATGTGTGATTGCAAGTTTTAGGTTGAAGATCATTTGGAGAGAAAATTTGCAAAAGTTTTCGAAGTTTTCAAAGTTTCTAAGAAAGTTGTCAAATCATAGAAATTGAGCTACAAGATTTATTTCCAACTCTCCGATATTGCCCGACTAGAATCTCGGGGTGTAGAAATTGAAGAACAAAACCCATAAACTATTTTCTAGAGCCCTAGCCAAAACCCATTTGCCATAGGGTGAATGAGTCCTCAGTGAGGTTTGAAAAAGCACTTTTTGCATTAGGTACACAATAATTAACCCTCCAGAAACCTTCTTTTTAACTATTATATCAGTTAAGTTTATTTTTTGTTACTCGTTTATACATTATAGCACACATATTGAATGAAATATAGGAGAATTAGGTTCATCATTACTTTTCATTTTGACCTACCTTATTTTTCTATATTTTTCTCCCTATACCTTATATGTGCTTAACCATGTACCCTCAACCCTATACCTTAAACCCAAAACCCTACACCCTCAACCCTCATCCCTATACCCTCAACCTTATACCCTAAACCATAAACATTATCCCTCAAATCTATACCCTTAACCATATACTTAAACCAAAAAATCTACACAATCAACCCTTAACCCTACACCTTATACCCTCAACCCTATACCCAATATCCTAAACCCTATCCTAAACACTAATCCCTCTACCCTATGCACTTAACCTTGACCCTCAACCTTGAAAATTATCCCTCAACCATAAACCCACAACCCTAAACCCTACATTCAACCTTGTGTCGTAAGCTCTAAACCCTCAACCCTCAACCCTAAACCCTAAACCCAATACCCTTAACCATATACCCAATATCCAAAAACCTAATCCTTATACCCTATACACTCAACCCTATACCTTGAACCCCAAACATTATCCCGCAACTCTCAACTTTATACCTTAAACCCTAAACCCTACACCATCAACCTTCATCCCTATTTATCTCTCTCTCTCTGTCTTCCTTCCTCCCACACACCTTCCCTCTCTAATCTCTAACCTATCCCTATCTAGCTATGTCTCTAGCTCCCTCCTCTCTCTCAATCTCTCCACCTTCCTCCCTCTCTCTCTCTCTCCTTCCCTTTCTCTCTCTCACCTATCTCTCTCTTTGTCCCTACCTCTCGATCTCTCTTCCTTCCTCCCACCCACCTTCTCTCTCTATACTTCTCTCTATCTAACATATCCCTCTCTACCTCAATCTTTCTCCCTCCCTCCTCTCTCTCAATCTCTCAACCCTCCTCCCCCTCTCAAACAAAACAACACTCTTTCTCTCTCTATGTGTGATTGCAGGTTTATAGGCTGAAGAAAAAGTAGATTTGTAGCTTAGAAAAATACCAAAATGATAAAGTTGCAAAAGTTGTCATAAAAAGTTGTCAAAGCTCACGAAAACTCAGATCAAGAGAAAGATATCCAACCTATTTGCATGAAATCAATGGGAAAGTGCTTATTTAATCCATCTTTAGAGGCTCGCAAATTTTCACTTCAAAATTTAGCTCCTGAGACACTTCACGACAAAACGAGACTGATATGCCACTTGTGGCATATGATTCCTAATACACCTATTTTCAAAAAAAATTGTAGATCTTGATTCAACAATTCTAGATTTAGGTTTTGGCTTGAAACCCTAAACTAGGAATAAATCACCCCTACTGGCATATGAGTCCCAATGTGCATTAAAATCAACATTTTCAAGATTGTAGATCTTCATCCAAGCCTCTTCAAATTTACAGGTGTACCTATGTACTTTTCTAGTTTATTATTTTGATTTTAGTTTATTTCTAGGTCATTTGTTTAATCTTTGCATATCATTAGGTTTTGCATGTTACTACTCTTTCCAAGCCCTAGCTTAGTGGTGAAATCCTCTTTAGTGTCTAATCATACCCAAGGACATCCTATTGCAATTCTTTTTCGCTCATTCCATCCTTGAATTGAGATCTCTAGGGTTTCCTTGAATGAAACTCAAAGGAAATTGGTGATTCTATCTCTCAAAACTTAGAGTGTTGAACTTTCTTTGGTAAGCGAGAGATTGTGTTCCTTTAGTAAGTTTACAGTAACTTTCATAATGTTGGTTTTTATGATCTTTTCCCAAATTGAATTTTAATCAAAGTTTGTGTTGTGTGCATTTAAATAAATTTGGAAATTGAACTTGATCAATACAATAATAGCATTCACTGAATGCACAAAAATATGAACCTTGCCATGTGAAGTTCTGTTATAGCAACCATGATTGTGATTGATGTACAATTTTTGATAAGGTTGATAAGTATTGTCAATTACTTACGTTGTTACACTATCATTATCAATATGAATAGGCATGAGGTCCAAATTATCTAGTGAAGAAAGGCATAAAAAGATGGAAATCTATCATCTATATCTTGAGTTATAGGAAATCTCCCACAAGTTAGTTTTGCAGTGGACCAATTGCTGAAAATCTTTTCTTCTAAGGGCCTAACCAAATCAAACCTTGTAGCTCTATCTGGTAACTAATAAAAGAAACTCACAGTTCTGATTTCCTATACAAAGATTGAATATTATTCAACAAAAATTATCTAACAATATGATATACTAGCAACATCACCTTATGGTACAATTTGATAAGTGTTACTTAAAAAACATTGACATAATCTGTGGGTATTTTCTTCAAGGTTGATTTGATAGTCAAGTTTGAATAACACCCCTCATAAAACCATAGTAGCTTAATGTGGTATTCCTAATTTATAATAGATAAGAAAAGTAGCAAAGAAAAAGTATAGAAGATAATGTAAAAGAGTTCTAAGAAGATCTTGGTCAATTTGGTTGAATAAACAACCTTTGGTCCTTAGCTTTAAGTTAAAGAAGACCTATTATCATTTCACCCAACACCTAATGATGCTATAATCCTAATTTTATTTTTAAGTATAATAAGTTGTGATAGTAAATTTAAGTTATTATTTATTATTCTTTGTATTTAACTATGAAATTTATTGAACAAGAGCTCATAGCATTGGTTTTTCTCATTGTGATGGATTCTTGGACCATTTATACAACTACCATAAGAAAAATAAACCATACTCTTCCATGGATCCAAAGCTTCTAAAAGCTCTAAGGATGTCATATCATCCAATGGGTGGCAATACAAATATTCTTTCTCCTTTTGATGTGAACACACCCTTTAAATTTGACTTGTATTACAAAAAAATGCAAGTAAATTTGGGGTTACTGGGAACTAACCAAGCTCTCATTGGAGGCACACAAAGAAAATCATTGTTTCAATTCTATGACAAGTATACAAAGAGATTCTTTCAAGCCTTTAGCTCGACCATAGACAAGATGAGAAGCATTGTTGTCAAGACAAAGACTAGGGTGAAATTAGAAAAGACTACACTAGATTTAATACCTAAGACTCTCTTTTGTTCAATCATGTTTGTTTCTTCTCCCTTGGAAGATGAAAAGTAATGTACAGTTATTGAAGGTTAACTTCAAAAAATTTCTAGTACATTGGTCTATGTGTAGAAAATTTATTTTGGTGGCAAATTCAGTTACAAATGTGTCACAGTAATTGATGTTGTACTTTTGGAATTTCTAATCAAAGTGTTTTTCATTGTATATTCTTACAAAAATTGTAGATCTCACCCCAAGATCAAAATTTTTCTTTTAAAATTTAGAAACATCTGGACACAATATTTTTATGTTGTTGTTATCTGATGAGATTCTTAGATGGTTATACATAAATCTCTTCTATATTTAGTTATTTTTTATTTACTTTTAGATTTATTTGGAAAGTCTTAAATGATCTAATAGTGTGAAATTGGGTTTGTTTCTTTGATCTTTATATATCTTTAAAGGGACCCATTCGTCTTTGGGTGAATGGGTCCTATGACTTAAGTCTAGGACACTAAATTTCCAAGTTGTTTAAATTAATGTAGGGAATTGTTTAATGTAGGTTTCTCTTGGGGAAAAGAAGAGTAATAAGGCTTTAGAATGCATAATTTAGTCACTTAAAAGGATGCAAACATAGTGTGAAAATGTAGAGGACTACATTTTTATACACTACAAAGCCTAGAAATTGACAAAAACAAAAAGCCTTCGTGAATTGAAAGAACAATGCGATATGCTAACACGTGTTTGATGACGCCTCAGGGAACTTAAGACTTTAGGAAGGCATGCTAAAATATTTTAATAAAGCTTGTTGTGTAGCTTCCTAACACACCAGGGGATGGTGAACACATGAAAGAGGCACCATTAAGTCATAACTTAAGTGGCCAAATAAATAGTTTACCATGTCAACAACAAGATATAAAAGGATGTTGGGGTTTTAGGAGTGATGGGGTTTTAGGAGCCTTAATTCATGCATTTCATACCCTCCTTTGCACAATTGAAGAATTTCAAATTTTCCAAAGGCTAGAGAAACCACAAAACCATCAAATTTTACAAGTGCCGCCAATTCACACAAAAGTAGAAAATGGTAATTTCAAAGTGAGGTCTGATACATATTCTTTATTGCCCCGATAATTGCTCGCTTTGACCACCACAAAATTTGCACAATTGATTCAATACATGTGAACAACTAGTATAAAGTTGCATAGATCCTCCAATTAAATGCTTTTCTTTTTGAACTATAAATACACAATTGATCAACTATTGATATATTTAAAAAAAATTAATAAACTTTGAATTAATATGTGTAAAGATTCTTGAATTGAAACCTTGTCCGGATTAAGAAAATGAAAAAAGACGTGCTCACACAACGAACAGCTGACGAGAAAAATTTCAAACTGCCGTGGACGAGCACGATTATAACTTCTTGTTACAGTTATTACATTTCGTTTTATTTTTCTCACGCCATCCTTTTCTGGGGTACTATGCCACGCTATTTCCGTGGAGTCGCGAAATTTTAGCGGAGGACAATAATTGTCCTCGAAAGCTTTAAGCGGAATAGAGTCCGATTTGAAGACTGATACCTAGTAGATACCATTAATTTCTAAGTCTTGCTCTTTACATTAAATAATGAAAATGAACTGTTCCGGAAAGTGAAGGTACAGAGCGCACAGTCAATCAGTTCCATGTGGGTGTCGGAAAGTGGACAAATCAAACCATTCCAACGCACAAACTTACGATCTATTCTTGCAATCAATCTACTTCAATGTTTTTAACTAGATACGCTAACAATCGATATGTAAAACGTTTCCTGCGTTTTCATGATAGAGTTTGATTAAAACGTGGATTGAAAAAAGCTTACGGAATCAATTTCACAACTGTTTTATGTTAGTAATCAATTGAAGTTTAGTAATTAAATTTCAACCAGTCGATAAACGTTTTTAACAACTCAAAAACAATAAATTAAATTTGAAGGAAAAAACCAGATTCCAGACATTTCGCTATAAAGCCGGCTCTTCGAAAGCTATTATTCAAGGCTATTTTCTAGGTCGAGAACATGGCTTTAAGAGAGGTTTCAGCTGCTCTCTGGACAAGGTTTTGTTTTCTCTTATACATTCTTCACTTTTGTAATGTTATCTGAAATAAAATTGTTGTTTTCTGAAAGCTTCATAATTTATTAAGCAACCTATATGCTGATTTTACACTCATAAGCTGCTCTCTCTGTCACCAAATGCCAGGTTTTATTTACAGAAGCACATAGAAAAAGAGACTGGGGGCTCTCATGAATTATTTTTTCTTTGATTATGTTTTTAACAGGCATGTATTTGTTAAATGCAGACTGCAAGGCAAGGTTGCAATAATCACAGGCGGGTCTGGAGGCATTGGAGAGGCCACCGCTCGGCTATTCGTAAATCATGGAGTGAAAGTCATTATTGCAGACATTGCAGACGATGCTGGTATGAAAGTGGCGGAATCTCTTTCTCCGTGGGCGACATATATACACTGTGATGTGAGCAAGGAGCAAGATGTAAGCGCAACTGTGGATTTGGCCATGAACAAGCACGGAAAATTGGACATTATGTTTAATAATGCAGGAGTCGCCGAAAAACAAAAAATGAGCGTAGCAGAGTATGATATGGAGGATTTCGAGCGAGTTATGAATATAAATGTCAAAGGAGTAATGCACGGCATTAAGCATGCAGCCCGCGTTATGATCCCCAACCGGAAGGGTAGCATTATCTCTACAGCTAGTATTGCAGGAATAGTGGGAGAACCTAGTCCTTTCGCCTACACTGCCTCCAAACACGCCGTTATTGGGCTGACTAAGAACGCTGCAGCAGAGCTGGGGAAATGCGGTATACGAGTGAATTGTATTTCTCCAGCTGCAATTGCCACAGATCTGGTACTGAAATTTATGAGAGTGATCCCTTCGGCAGAGGCAAAGGCCAAGCTGGAGGCCGCGATTCAGCTCGAAGCCCCTTTAAAGGAAGCCAATCTTAAAGCAGAGGATATTGCAGAGGCTGCTTTGTATCTGGCAGGCGAGGATTCCAAATATGTAAGCGGTCACAACTTGGTGGTGGATGGGGGAAGAACGGTTGTATTAGATGAAACTGCTGTGTTTGGAAAGTACTAATGGGGAATCTCTTACAAAAAATAGAAGCCTACGGTAAACGTCCATAAATCAGTTTGACATAATATCGCAGGCCGCAGATACGTGGTGTCTTTAAAGTTAATAGATTATGACATTAGTCTTTGTCTTTCAAACTCGAAAGATAAATAGGTGTATTTTCATAATTTATACTTAATTAATAAATATAACAATTATTCATTAAATTCATAATTAATGTTAGATAATACTTGAGATGACGTTATATGTTTACATAGAGAGGGAATACAATCCATCTAAATAGATATTTATTTATGTAGTTCATTTTATTATAAATGCATGATGTACAATAGTGACATCAAGGAGTTTCATGTCATGATTATGGAAATAAAACTTTCTAGATTCAAACTTGATATTCTCTTATTTTGTGGTTCACAAGAGAGTAAAATATTTGCAATGAAATTAATTGAGTCTTCCAATATTATAGTGACTTTTGATTAATAATAAACTTTAAATTATATAATTTTTAGCTTTAATAGAGGATTTGAATTTAAGTTCAAAGGAAGAAGTGTGTCTTATAGATGAAATTAAATCAATCAAAAGAGGAAATCATTTACTTTTTATGTTATCTAGAGTATGTGGTGAATGAAAAAACCATTTAGAACCAAAGTTTATTTTTAAAATATAAAGACGTCAAAATTATTCTATATATATTAGTATGAAATTACTAAAATTTATTGTACAATTTTAAAAGTAAAAAAAAATAATTATGTAAAAGATAGTTCTTGAAACAAACAAAGAGGCAAAATTATACATAAATTAAACTAATTGTCAATGAAAAATAAATATTTATGTGTTGGTCTATGAATATAATAAATAAAATAAACAACTCTTAAGTAAAAATAACTTAAGATTGATATCTACATAATGTTTAGATGGATAAATTTAAGATATATATTCTATCTACATAAATGCAAAATAAAAATATATATTAAACATACACCCACCCTACCATAAGACATACATGTTAGATAAATTAGGAGTGTAGTATCCTATAGAAATATGAGAATTCGAGAACTTGATCTTACAAGATAAGTTTACACCAATAGTTATTGTTGGAGCATCTAGGAGCAACTACACACTGAAAGAAACCTTCACGAGAGAGAAGCAACAAAAGAAACTATTTCACCAATAGTGAAAAGAATGTATTGAGACATGAAAAGCATAATGTACAAGGTGCCTTAAAAAGGCAAAAAAAAAGTGACGGGTGAGAAACGTCCCAGTACAGGAAAAACTACCATGAATAAAAAATGCACTATTAACCTAAGTAAACTTAAGAAAGAAAAATATTCACGCTAACAACCCCCCTTAAGTGCAACATAGGGAAACTAAAAATGCAATATGGGTCTCGGCTACACAACCATGTCAGGTACCATTTACAATGCAAACAAAAAATCTCTCACAACTAGAGAAAAGGAGGAAAAACCTGTGGGAAAAACCCCTATCCAAAAGAGAGAAAAATAGAAAAGAGATAAAGAAGGAAGGAGGACTCATCAAGACCCCCTAAGGACAACTTCCTTCACCCAAAGCATCGATCACAACAAAAGATAGCGAGGAAATGCCAAATGTTTAGTGAAGATGTCTGCAACCTACTACTCTGTAGGCAAATACTCCAAACTCAGAACACCCTCTTGAATGATCTGCTGAATGAAGTGAATTTGGATCTCAATATGCTTTGTGTGATGATGCTCCATTGGGTTGCAAGAAATATGTATGGCACTTTGATTATCACAACAACGAGTAGTGGGATGACCAACAAGAAAGCCAAACTCAGCCATGAACTATTGAAGCCATAAAACCTCTTGACTAGCCAAAACAACACCTCAATACTTAGCCTTAGTCAATGATAATGCAATAGCAGTTTGCTTCTTGCAAGACCACAAAATCGAACTAGAACCAAGGCAAAAGGAAAAGCTAGAAGTGGACTTGTGATCATCAAGATCACTAGCCCAATTTGAGTCAGGGAAGCCCACAATTTGAGTAGCGCCTGATGTGTAATGAATGTCAAATTGTGTAGTGCCATGAATGTATTGCAAGATGCATTTTTTTACCTTCTAGTGACTCTCATGAGGATATCGAGAGAAATGAGAGACAAGACCAACTGAAAAGGAAATATCAGGATGACTATGTGTCAAGTACAAAAGGGTGCCAACCAACTACTGATACAAGGTAGCATCTACTAACGGAGTACTACAACTAGAAGGAAACACAACACTCGACTAAAAAGGAGTGGCCCGAGATGGCTTGCAATCAGCCATCCAAAATATTTGAAGCAAATCAAGAGCATACTTCTGTTGGAAAATAGAAATACCTATAGAAGACTGATGAATCTAAAGACCAAGGAAGAAATGCAAAAGACCAAGGTCTATCATATCAAACCCCTGTGTCAAAGCTCTTTGAGTATCCTCAATCATGGTAGGAGAAATCCTAGTGAGAATAAAGTCATCCACATAGAGAACAAGAATGAGAATATTCCCCCATGCCTCTGAATTTAAACTGTAAGGTTAGAGTGAAATTTAGTGAATCTAGAAGCAAGAGAAACACTATCCATCTTATCATACCAAGCCCGAGGGGCTTGTTTGAGACCATACAATGAACGCCAAAGCCTGCAAACAAGTGAAGGGTCCTACACAAAGCTTGGTGGTTGCTCCATATAGATCTCCTTCTAAAGATCACCATGTAGGAAAGCACTCTTCACATCCATCTGATACATTGACCAACCCTGAGATGCAACAATAGAAAGTACAAGATGAATGGAATCCATCTTGGCGACAAGGGAAAAAGTCTCTAAATAGTTAATTCTCTCAACCTAAGAAAATCCCTTAGACACTAGATGAGCCTTGTACTTGTCAATAGAACCATCAACTGCAAACTTTGTTTGATACACCCACTTGCACTGAACTAAATTTCTTCCCTTAGGAAGAGGAAAAAAATCCCAAGTATGATTCTTCATCGAAGAAGAATACTCCTCAGTCATAGCACTTTCCTACTCTGGAACACCTGAAGCATCTAAATTTTTCTGAGGATCAGTAGAAACTACATGAATTAAAAGACCGATACTTGAAGTCTGAGAAAGAGTGTAGCGACAAGTGGTGGGATCACTTACATGTGAATAAACCTCCTTAAGAATAGTGTGAGCCCAAAGAGGTTGTGTGGGTGTAGGCTCAAGAGAAGATGGATTCATGTGAAAAAGATCAATACCATCATCATCAAGAGCATCAACAACATCATTATCATCATCAATAGTTAACAAAACATCCTCTGAAGAAGAAATGGGAAGAAGGGAGGTAGAGGCCTATGATGTAGAATCCTTTGAAATGAAAACTCATCAAAATGAACATCATGGTGAAAATGTACCTCTCTAATGACAAGATCAAACAACCGATATCCCTTCACATCCTGGGTAAATGCACAAAGTTGGGTCCACGAAAAGTGGAAGTTTTTGCCTTAGCCAAAAAAACGAAATCGGCTCAGCAAAAACGAGATCTCGATTTTTAAGAACAAGATCCCAATTTTTCTGGTTCGAGATCCTGAGCCTGAATCTAAAACGGGATCCCGCTTTTTAAAAAATGGGATCCCATTTGCTAGAGGGTCCCGAACCGACGGAGAGGAAACGGGATCCCGGTTTGTAAAAAAACGGGATCCCATATTTTAAAAAATGAGATCCTGTATTTAAAAAAATGAGATCTCGTTTAAAACGAGATCCCGTTTTGAAAAGTTTCCATTTTTGGAAACTGTCATTTTTGAAAATTTTCCATTTTTGGCGATTTTCAAAACGAGATCCCGTTTTGTAAAAGCATAAAAAATGATTTTGCTTTGTGGTCGGATTTTTGCCTCGGATTTGTGTTCGGGAAAAGCATTGGGAGTCTGAACCTAGGCCTTCAACTTGGTTTGCCCTGCAAGTTGAAGGTTCTAACAATGTCAGAGAAAAATACCGAGTTTGGACATATGGTTGACAACTTTTTTTGTAGATTTTTTTGATGAAATTAAAACCCATTTTAGATGAAACAATGTAGATTCCAAATATGTAATCTTTTTTACAATTGGATTATTTTTTTCTATTTTTCAATTAATTTCTAATGAAATTGGTCCATAAACTTTAAATATCAGAGATTTTTACTATTTTAATAGATTTTGATCAACATAACATTTTGACGAACCGATTGGACAAGGGAAAACTTTAGATAATTCTTTTCAATTTAAAAAAAAAAAAATGCAAAAAATGATAACTTTAGGTCATCTTATGCGTGTTGTACACGACGATTTTTCTAAACGTCAAATATGCCTGATAAAAAATTAACAAAAATAAAATTATTCGATAAAAAATTACAAAAAATATCCAGGGCATGCTTGAGTGAGTCACAAGTCTTTTCCCAAAAGGATTTAGAAAAATATGATAATTTAATTCAAAATATGAATGTCGTACACGTGCAAGGTATGGTAAAAAAAAATGACTTTTAAATAGTGGCTTTTACAAAAGCCTATTGAAACTCAATTTGTACAATCTGGTTATTGAAATAAATTACGAATTTGGAAACTAGACTCCGAGTACTACATTTTATGATTAGTGACTTGTTTGAAGATTTCATCTCTAAGTGTTTCAAATTTTAAGGTCAAATGTGTCAAACTCTAAAAATCAGGGAAAACACTTCCACTTTTTGGCCAAAAAGTGGACTCAACTTCTTGCCAGCACCCTCCTCATAGTAGCTAATGAAGATGAACTGCTGACTCTTCTTCTCCATTTCTTTTTGCCTCCCTATTGGAATGAATGTCCATGCATCATTGCCTAATACTTTGAAGTAGGAAACCTTAGGCTTGACATGAGACCAAGCCTCCTCGAAATTCATATTCCATAGTGCCTGGTGAGGCATATAGTACTTAGTGTAGATGGCACAATTGACAACCTCTTCCCAAAATGCTGGAGCCATGGACCTAGACTGGATCATGCAATTTTTCATCTCCCGTAAGGTTTTGTTCTTCCACTCAGCCACAATATTCTATTGCAAAGTGTATGGTACTATGTGCTGATGAAGAATACCTTGATCATTGCAGAAATCCTAACATGCCCTATTGACATACTCCCTCCCATTATCTATGTGAATCTTCTAAAGGGAATGCCCAAATTGCTTCTCCATAAATGCAAGGAATGTAATGAAGAAGTGAAAAACCTCATCCTTGTACTTCAAAAAGTACACCAAAGTGCAGTGAGAGAAGTCATCAATCAAGGTGAGTACATAATTGGCCCCCAAAAAATGAAGGAGTGAGAAATGACATAAGATCACTATGCACTAACTCAAGGGGTGTTTAAGCACGTGTAGCCATACCTTTTAGAAATGGATCTAGATGATGTTTTCCAAGTACAGAACTCGAGAAAATCCCATCAGAACAAGAGATTTGAGGTAGGCTAATCATCAAATTCTATGTGCATTTCTACTAGAGATATCTATAATTCAGGTGCCCAAACTTCTCATGCCACAACTTTCTCACAAAATCTATATGAGCAATAAAAGATGATCCTAATGAAGTCTCAAATCCATCAAAATTATACAAGTGGGATCCATGATCAACTACTCTAGTAGCAATAACATTCTCAAGATTCTTCAATTCTTGAATAGTGACATCACTAGGAGAGAACTCAACAAGCCTTCCATCACCATGCTAGCAAATCTGATAAATGAAGAGTAGATTCTATGAAATATTAGGAACAAGAAGAACATCATCAATGCAACCATCCTACATCTGAACTGAGCCTATCCCTATAAGAAGAATTTGAGAAGAGTTTCCAACTACAATGTGAGTAGTATGACTATCAGAGAGAGAATTAGGAAGATCTACAAAATGAGTCATGTGATGTGAGACACCAGAATCAAGAATCCAACTGTCATGGGTAGATGATAGACCTCTTGCTGCAAGGGCTTGGCCTTTTCCTAGGGAAGAAGACTTTGGCATGGCAATGTCGTGCTTCTTCATAGCTTCCTCCAATGTTGTAAGCCTCACAAAACAATGTGCATCATTATGCCCTAACTTTCCACAAAGGGAACAATTTTCCTTCTCCTTCTTAGACTTGGAAGATGATTTCTTGTATGTTAGAAGAAGGAGGTTCAAGCTTCTTATCATTCTTCTCCTTAGGCTTGGAGGGACACTCATCACCTAGAGCAGAATTTCTCTTAGGCTTATTCTTCTCCTACCTTTTCCTTTGGAAGATTGAGCCATCAGAGCATGACTCTTAGAAAGAAAATCCATCTGGATCAACTTGGCTTGTTCCCTAGCTAGTCGATCACAAAATACCTCAAAGGAAGCCATCTTATGGTCATATCCCATGACATCCATAGTAGAATAGAAGGTAGAGGCAAACACTTGAAAATGACCTCTCAATTTTGATAAGATCGGGAATATGCAATCATCATCATTTTTGGCATGACCAAACCCTTTTAGTTGTGACAAGATCAATTTGAACTGGGAAAGGAAATCCTAAGAGTGAGAAAGGAATCTAGAGAAGGAGAGGTGAGATTGGCTTCAATTTGCAAGATTTTGAACTAGTTTACTTTCCCATACAACTCAACAAGCTTATCCCAAACTTCTCTAGGTGTCCTACATTCAACAATATGTGAAACAAAAAATTATCAGACACATGGAGACCTATGAGCCCTCTATCCTCATCCATTTTGTTGAGAGGGAAAAAATTCTCAAATTCCTTAGTGATCTCAAGTTGTTCAACATCCAACATTTGCCAAAGCCCCCAAGATTGCAACAATTGTGAAATTTTGAGTTTGCATGTGTGGTAGTTGTGTGGGGTAAGTGGTTCTATTTTTGGTTCTGACATGGTGGGAAAATTAACACAAAAGAGAGCAATATACTACTTATACCCCCCCAAAATGAATAGAACCAACTATTTGCAATCCCCCCCAAAGAATAAATTTTTCCAAAGAAACAACAATAGAAGGAAAAAATGTAGGCAACAAATTTTTCAAAACATACCTCCAAAAAATAGCTCAACTAGGTGGAGCTACCAAGCCATGAAGCCACAAAGTCCACACAAGTAAGTCACCTTTTAAACACAACCAAACCACCATGAACCACTATGCAAGTCTTAGCTCACACAATAATTGAAGGCATGGAGGACAATAAATAAAGTGATTTCCACCACTTTCTCACCAATGTGGGATTAAAATAACAAATTAGGTTAAGGTAGTGTCCAAACTATCTAAACATGCCCACCTCCAAAGAGCAAATTTGAAACCCTAAATAGAATATTTGCCCAACAAGAGAGAAAAATCATGGGCTATGAAAAAATTAAATCCTCCAAACAAAAATCATGCCACTTTGCTTGTTAAATTGGTGCAACAAAAAAAAAAGCCTCCAATCAAGGTTTGATGCCAATCTTGAAACAACAATTACTTCAATCTAATTACATTTCTTAGGTCTTCCAAAAAAGCGTGGCTAACTCTGGAGAGAAACACACCTTAAGAGTTGAATTTGCTAAACACAAAATTGTGCCTATGAGAAGGCCTTTGCAACGAAAAAATTGTACCCAAATTGCCAACACACATGCAACCAATGCAACACAAGAAACTTGAGCCTCCAACAACTAAATCACATTCCTTCAAAAAATGCAATCTCAATCACCAACTTCTTGCAGCCTTTCAGGAAAATAATCGTTTCTCTTAAAGGAAAGATGACACCTCTCTTGAATGGGGCAACTGCAAATGGAGAGAACGCGCCTCAAAGAATCAGACTTAGGAAAAAAATGAGCCTCTTTTAGCAAAAAACAATGCACAAGAAAAAATCAATGCCCAAGCAAATCTCGCACTCCACAGTTAGATCACCTCAAACCAATAATTTGATGCCCCTCAAATGCAACACAAAATTTGCAATCTCCAAAAGGAAGAATGCCACTTTTGGTCGAATTGTGCTTTCTGTAGCAATGAAGCTCCAAAGAGCACCAAAGCTTCAATTCTCACCTGACGAAAACTCTTAAGGAAGGTGGTTGCAGTAGAACTGCTCTAATACCATGTTGGAGCACCTTGGAGCAATTGCACAATGAAAGAAACCTTCACGAGAGAGAAGCAAAAGAAGAAAATATTTCACTAGGAGTGAAAAGAATGTATTGAGACATGAAAAACATAATGTACAAGGTGCCTTAAAAAGGCAAAAAAAAAGGGTGACGGGTGAGAAACTTCCCAATACGAGAAAAACTACCTTGGATAACAAATCCACTAATAAACTAAGTAAACGTAAGAAGGAAAAATATTCACGCTAACAGTTATCATGAACTCGAGGCTAGGAAAAGGATGGACAAAATAGCTAGCTTGTTTGGCCAATTTGAGTTAGTAAAATTATGAGTGCCGCAAAAATAAATGAAAATTATGTGAGCCTCTTTCATAAGGTTTTTCTTTACCTTCAATTTTTTAGGAGTACAAATAATATTTAATGTATGCGATGTAATTCCTAGAAATTTCTTACTGGGCCCATGGCTCCAACATCCAATGGTATAATAATCTTTTCTACAAATATTGTTTACTTCCCAAACCAAGTTGGCTTGACTCAATTGGGTGGAAATAGATTAATCATGGTGCAATGTCTCACTCTTTGGGCTTTCCTTTTATTTTAAAGGATTCTCCTTTCAAGATTTGGTAGGTCATTCTAACAATAATTGAAAACAATCTTCAATATTTGATCACTGGAAGCCTCTTTCTCTAGCTAGTAAATTCTATGTGTGCTAAAATTCTAGCTATTAAACACATTTATACCAATGCCTTTCGATGGGAGAATTTATAATTCATATTGGTCTTCCCAATCCTTATTATCCATTTTGTATAAAAATGAGATGATTAAATACCTCCTTTGGTTTTTCCCCATACCAAGGAAGCTTGGCATTGGATCTATGATTTTTTATTCATTTTTCCTATGTTTTTTCTTGGCACATGGTTTTACTGGGATGTTATTCCTATCTACTAACCAAATATGCCCAAATTTGGCATGCTTTCACAATGGAAATCCTTCTTAGCCTAGGGAAGGATAGCAATGTTTCTCTCTTTAATCAATGTCTTGCTAATAAGAACTTATCTCTATAGACTAAAGCTATCATATGTTCTAAAGATTATTATGTACATCCAAGTGTAATATCATAATGTTTCAAAATGGTTTCTCACCTTTAGGAGCATCTGGACCATTAGGGCAATCTCCTCTACATAGTGACAAAGCTGTTGCTTGACTTTATCTCTCCTAGATGTCATCAATATGGGTATAGTCATTCTCCCATGATTATAGGGTGTATACTACCCATGGAGGATAGCCTTAACCTACATAGAAGCCCTTTTCTTATCCTCCTAGGAATCGTGAGGTTGTTTGTCCTAACTTGTTAAAGTTCCCCTATTTGTTGATCTCCATTTCTTTTGTTCACATCGAAATCACCAAGGATAATTTTGAATAAGAAGATGCCACTCTCATAGGTTGGGAGCTATTTCCCTTGAAATGTGTGAGGAAAAATTGATGATTAGGATCCTCCATATGTGGCATCACATAAGCTTCTTAGTGCTCTTTAGACTTTGTACACTGTTTTCATCTCTATGTTAGAAATTGTCTTATTAGACTTTGCGGATGTGTCTCTTTACTGCCCTAAAAAAAACTATGAATATTGTACTATTTTAATTTTATTGTACTAAGGCAAAGAAATTACATAAAACAGGTGACAACACATAAGAAGACGTGCTGAAACAAAAAATTGTTGATCATCTAGCTTTCAAACTGTCATGGATGATCACAGAGATAACTTTTGTCACAGTTTCTTCATTTCATATTTAATTTTCATGTTCTATCTTTTCATTAAGGTACTATTACACACAAATTTGTGGTGTGATAGAAATCTTCACTAATAATAACGAGAGTTGTGTGCCAGCTGGAGTCCCTGCCTTAAGTAATATTAGATGTTTGGGAATTTTCTTTGTTTGTCAAGCTGTGTAGCATGATTCTTGGTGTTGCTTGAATCAAAAAGTATGAAATTCAAACATGCTATTAGCACCTAGAGACGATGATGACTATGTTAGAACCTAATTAATAGTGTTTAAAGACTAGAACATAAACAAACTATTAGTTGTGCAAATAAATAACCTAAAAAGGCGATTAAGAAGTTGAACCTAAGAGTCAACATGCAATTGAAAGCCTTTGATGAGCTCTATTACAGAAGGATGGGAAATGAAATAATGAAATATATCCAATAGACCAAAATAATCTATAATTCAAACACACCAGTTTATAAAGAAACAAAATAAATCATGAACAAACAAGGAAAACAAATCTAAGAACTCTCTATAATGAAAAACCCACTCATTTTTGTTCTAAGACTAGAATAGGAGATTCGACATTTAAGCCAATATAAAAGAATACATAAAAAGAATCACCTATTCTTTGGCAAAGAGAAAATACCAACATATATAGAATGTTACTCGGTCTTGCCAAGCAAATCTGGGCATTGC
Organism: Sequoiadendron giganteum; assembly: GCA_007115665.2. Taxonomy (NCBI): domain Eukaryota; kingdom Viridiplantae; phylum Streptophyta; class Pinopsida; order Cupressales; family Cupressaceae; genus Sequoiadendron; species Sequoiadendron giganteum. Next base: position 194,134,955 of record CM021100.1, on the reverse strand, counting down.
ATATTTGAAGCAAACCCCATGCTTGTCTTATTACTGTCAAATGATGGGAATGTTGTTTGCTTGCATGTTAGGAAACCAAATAGAGACATACATGTGGTTTAAATCTCCCAACTATACCAACTGGGTACTCATGTATTAAACACTTGGAAATAGTTAAAAATTCATTATCTCACATTCATGGAATCAACAGGAATTATAAACCTATGCATTGATGAGAAACACAGTTCATTCTTAGAGTAGTTTAAGAGTTTTAGAACTTTCTTTTATAAAAAAAAATGAAACCCTACTTTGATTTCCACGATTAGCACATATGTTAAATTGAATGTTATTGCATTTGAGACATAGTTCAGATTTCCCTATTACAAAAAGTGCATGTTCTTAGAAGGTTGTAACAAAATTAGTGCAAGTTAGTGCATTTTTGTGATGTTTGTAGAGTATATGATATATACAAACTCCACAAGCTTCATAATGATAACAATAACGTGCAACATTTTCACTACAATTCAGCAAGATTGTAGAATAATGATAACAATAAGGTGCAACATTTTCACTACAATTCAGCAAGATTGTAGCATAAAGAAGTAAGCAAACCCTTTTTCTTCACTAGCACTAATTTGGCATGATAACGATATAGTTGTAAAAATTGACATAAACTCACTTCTTCTAATAACACATTGAGATCTGCAATTTAATATTCCCTCAGGTTGATCCATGAACCTTAATCACCTTTTTTTATAACGCTGAACTCTAAACAAGATTTGTTCCTCTACTTCCTTTAGCTTACTTGCAAACCTTGTTTTTTCATTAACAACTATCCAAAGGAAATAGGATGTCACTAGTCACTGAAGAGTCATTTCAACTACAATTGATCATCTAATATTTCTCAGTGTTAGTCAACGGTGTGGTGTTTTTGAAATGTTGAATTTTATGTAACTCAGTGGCTTGATCATTAAATTCCATATATCTTTTTCACGGTCAATCTTCTTCACCTTTAGTGTCCTGCATCTTCATCCTTAGGCTCTTCAACACTTATTTTTTTGGATTGTCACAGATTTTTACCTTCATGGCATCTTGAGATCAATTGCATGCTCGACTAGCGCCACTGTAGAGGATAGTTCCAGAATTTGCCTCCCTTGGAGAGCTCACCTTCGGTGGGTTAGTTACTTTGCTCAATGAAATTTCTTCCTCTAGGCTGTGAAACTTAACATACCCTTCTTTACAAGCATTAATTTGTTATGATAACAATACAGTGATAAAAATTGATAATTGAGAATAGTCACAATACTTAATAGAAAAGTCAAATGATGAGATTGCTATATCAATAACTAACAACCGATTTTGTATTATTTCTATAGATATTCTAGTATGCGCACACATACATTCAAACTCATTTTTTATAACATGCATAACTATAGATAGGAAAAAACACTAGCACTGATTTCATCAGGAGAAGGGTATGGAAATACCATATACTACTTAGTCTTTGACCGTTCTTCAAGTAGACCACTCTGGCACTCAGCATTTTGATGCTCAAGTATTCTTACTCTGCACATGAATCATGTGTTATGAGGTATTGCAATTAGAACAAAGAAGTAAAATGTCATACAGTTTGAAATGTTATACCTGTTCGAAGCCACAGACTCATCAGCCTCTGAATGTAGCCGTCTGTTACCATTTCTAAGGTGTTCAAGCAATCCCTCTGCAGCTGCATACCAGTATTCAGTGTCAAACTTCAGTTTTTTACAGCATCAATAATACTCTTACACTGCAATAATTCTTGAGAGGTAAACTGGAAAGTGAGACTGATCCACAAATGGTATGTATCACTTTCTGTGGCATGGGATAAGACATCATCATATTTAGTGAAAATGCTGCAAAAACTCCTCTAGTGAACTAGTCAACCAACAAACAACATGCATGTATCTGAAAAGTTTGAAGCTAAGTAAACAACGAGCATTCAGTATCTTCACAATTGTTTTCAATTATAAAGCATTGGAACAAAACTTAAAATATGAATGAAATCAATAAGTTCCAAATCGCGTTTTACCTATATATACTATTGTCATTTCAAAGATTGCAAACAATACAAAAGCAAATTGTAACAATCCAGGAGTAAGCTCAACTTTGGAGGTTAGGTGCCCCATTGTCTACAGTATTTTTTGTGACCGTGTTCAACCATTTGTTAAAAAAGGCATATTCATAAACTTATTGATTTGTTGTTTCAAAGAGTCCATTGTGGTGGTCGAGGCTTTGTTTGGGTTAGTCCTGAATTCCAAGTATTTACAAAGCTAACGACAGGTGGCAAGGGAGCTGGGACATGGCTCGTGCAATTTTAATATGTTTACTGGGTTACGTTTCATATGCCCTAAAAACATACCATTTGAAATGGTCAACCAATTATTTTCTCTAATGTCAGCTTGCTAAATTGGAGACTACAATATTTCTTTCTGATGTCTACCATGCATGTTAACTAACCTTACAAATTGCACATGCTACCTGTGTATATGTGAAATGTTAAATTTCTTTTTCAAAGTACGAGCATAGAATAGAATGCTAACTTCCATTGGCTTTCTGTGTGCTGATATCATTTATTTCATTTGCATAACATATAATCCAAGAAGTTTACACCAGCTCATTCAATGTTGTATAATTTCAAGACTTTTAATTATGCAGGTACCATGATGTGTCTTAAATCTGTTTAATTCAGTTATGTTTCAGTGCAAATGCTAATTTAATTTTATTATTTCCATCAACATTCAAAGGATAAAGTATGCCGAGAAAGGGAAAATAAGAAGATTTAGTTGAATGCAATGCCACAGGATTAGAGAGACGAGTCTAAACCCAATTACTAACCAGGCTACCAATTTGTCAATGCATCATAATGAAATCTAATGGAGGTGAAAAACACAAACAACCATAATCAAATAGCAACAAACCCACAAACTGCAAAGCAGATTGTTTAGCAAAAAAGACAATAACAGGGCTTAGGAAATGTGCCTAACCGTCAATGATGATGTTGAAAAACCATGTAGAGGCTACAAATGTTACAGTTTATCCAAAATTTGGTTAAACATTAAGTTTCACTTACACATCTCATGGCTTGGTTAGAGATGATAATTGTGTTGACCAATATCTTAACAAGTAGTATGGATGTTATATAATTTGTATCATTTCACCTTTTTCCAGAACTTATTGGAAACATTTTATCAAACAGTTCACGTGCTTTGGACCATGTTTTGACAGATTGTAACATTTGCGGCCTCGTTGTACATTACGGCTTCTTGGGTTCCCAAATCTGGAGCAGCCAGGAAATCTCAATTGATATTACACTGATGGAGCGGTCCCAAAATCCTTTGAAACTAGCATATGATGAGCCGCTGTAAGATGAAAAGTCATTGTGCACAGTGGAGAATGAGTATGAAGTGGTAACAAAGCTACCTAGACTTTCCTACCAGGTAAAAATGTTGCTCCATCCATATCTCGTTGGAACTCTCTGAATGTTGTATTGTGGATATAACCCCAGATGTGGTATGTAAAAAAATAGTTCAAGATCGATTATAATGCAAAGCGTTGCTGCTAGGTATGCATGCAAAATGTGATAGAGGCAAGCAACGTGAACTCTATCAGCAATGCCACCTACCCATCAGCAACCTTCGTTGCAAGACACGACAATAGCCTGGAAACATTAGTAACATATGAAAACTTTTCCTCCCTTCGCTGTTTATTGGCCGGAACAACAAATTGTAGAAAGGAAAACAGGAAACACCTCGGAAAATAACACTGGCCAATCAGAAAATTCTAAAAATTAACCAAAATTACACTTTAATAACAAAATTCCTTTGTATCATAGGATAAACAGATTTCCGCCCTTCTGACCCGCTCCCTAGAAAACCATTAATACAAAAATTAGTGCAGCGAAAACATTAGTCTCTTTACTACTGCTTTGGGTCCAGATCTGGGAGGATGCGGCTCTTTGCATCACTGTTTGCAGAGGTGCGCTTTTAGGGGGCTTTTGTGCCTCCCTCTTTTTGGGACGGGGTCTCTCTTCTTGCATGGCAGTGCCCCTTGTTCTCTAGGTATTGGCTTTGGTTCTACATGTATCGGGTTGGCTGGCTCCAGTTTTTGTTTGGGCTCCTTTCTGTAGTCCTCTTGCTCCTCAGCGGCCTGGGAGTCTTTGGGGAGCGTTGCTCCTCTTTGGTGGTTCTCTCGTTGTGGTTTTTTGTGCTGCAATTGTGGTATTTTTTCAGGCCCCTTGGGGTTTTTTTGTCTATTGAATGTTGGCCTAGGGTCAACCCTGTTCTTGCTTTGAATTGCTTTACCTCTCTCTGAGGTTTCTTGTAGGTTTTTTGGGCCTGCCTCATGGTCTTTTAGAGGTGTTATGTTGGGTTTCTTGGAGGGGCCTGGTTGGCTGAGTCTCACGAGTGGTGAAGACATCCCTTGGCTTCTGCAAGGGATGTTGGGTTTTGTTGTTGATAAGGAGAAAATTGGCTTGCACTTGGTGTAGTTGCCCAGAAAGCTTTCTTTTCTCAAACTACCTAGGGTTTTTTTTTGAAGTTAAAGGATATTAGTTTTTTTGGTCCCTTTTTTCATTTCAACTTCTCTTATTAAGGTGGAGAACCCTGCTCGTGTGGCGGAGTTGCATTTTGCTAATGGAGATGGAAGATGGTTGGTTGGGGTTTTGATGGCCCTTGCCTCTGATCTGACTTGTTTTCCTATTGAGGTGGAAAACTTGGCCTGTGTTGAAATATGGGTTCCTTCTGAAGCTATTTTGGTGCTTCCATCTAGGTTGTGATGTTTTCTTCACTCTTTAACTTTTCTTTTAGCTTGTCCTATCAAGGTGGAGAAATATCCTATTGAGGTGGAGACTAGTCATGCTAAAATATCCTATTGAGGTGGAGACTAGTCATGCTATTGGTGTTGGGAACTAGTGTAAAGAAGTCTTTGTTCCCTTTTGTTTATTTCTCAGAAGCTCTTCCTTTCTCCTTGTGTGGTGGGGACTTGATGATGGTGGGTTCCTGGTGTCCGACCCTCTTTGGTTGTGACTACTAGTTTGTTCATGCCTTTTGCTTCTACTCTTTTGGAAGTTGTTGGCTTTTGGACTATCTGAGAAGGCTTGTTTTCTTTGTGGGACTCTTGGAGTTTTTTTGGAAGTTTTTGCTCTTTGGGTAGTTTTTTCACTGCAGGGTTTCACTAGTTTTCCCCTGTTTCTGTGGGATGGGGTCTTTTGTCCTACCTTCCTTTGGCTACTCTATTTCTTGTAGCTGATTGGTGTTTTCTGATTTCATGCTCGGGTCAAAAGCATGGCTTGTTAGTTGGTCTTTCAGGCTCTATGATGGGATTTTCTATTACTGGTTCTCTATTCTAGTCTTATACTTATTTTGTGTATCATTCTTTCCAAGCTTTGTGTTGGAAAGTGTTTTTTGAGTTGTTCCCTTTGCAACTGCTATTTCTCTACAGTTGGTCTCTATTTTTTAGTTTTATTCTTCGAGCAAAAGCATGATTTGTTCCCGGTTCTATGCTCCTATCAAAAGCATAAGTTTGTGGTTTGCTCTTTCGATTCTATGCTTCGGTCAAAAGCCTAGGTTTGTGGTTTGCTCATCCCTGACTCACTTCTTGGGAGTCCTATTTTTTGTGGTCTCACTTTTTGTGAGCCACCCTTATCTCTATGGCTACTTTGTTATGCGTACTAGCCCTCCTAGTTTTAATCTAATCAAAACAATTAATATAATTGAAAATAATAAATTATTAATTAAAAATAGTTATAAATAATATTTTCCATTAAATTTTTTATATAATAATCAATGATAATTTTCTTATTATTAATTATTTAAAAAATAAAATTGACGAATAAATTATAAACAATCTACAATTCAACATTCTATATTTTAATGCTATGGTTTATGATTTTATTAGAAATTGATTATTTTGGATTTTGACAAACTCGACACACACATGACAATTTGATGATGAAATTAATGTATCACAATTGAGTTTCAAATTGGGTACAACATAATAGACACTAAAATAAATTGAAGAATTGTTATGAGGGTAGTAATACAACATTTCAAAGTGCATACCTAAGATCAGAACTCTTTGAGGCATTGTGTCAAATAGTTCACATGCTTTGTCTATCCTCCCATGTTCTGCATAGATTTCAAAAGGGCATCTACAGCCACAACATTTGAGAAGAATCATCTTCATACTATGCTTTGATGGATGTCCATATCTTGTTCCAAATCTCTCATATTAGGATAGCCAACAAGGATTTTGGCAAAGGTTATCAAATTTGTTTTTGCATCGACCAATTGCACTTGCTCACAAGTTTCTAAAACCATTTCAAAAAATCTATCATGCATATATCCTACAATTAATATAGTCCATATTTTCACATCTATTTGGCTTTGCATCTACCAATTGTATTTGTTTGAATTTTCCTACAATATTTTTTAAAAATGTAGATCCAGTTTGTGTATATCTTATAATCCTTATAGTTTGCAACTCAAAGTGAGAATATTTTGTTAGAAAACTATTACAAAATATTTCTTATTTATGTTCTTATTTTGCACACATGTCTACAAAAGTTTGATATTATTAATAATATATTTTTGGCAAGACATTAAGAAAGTTTGCTAATTATAAAAATATATCCATTCCAATGTAAAAAATGTAAAGAATAAAAGAAATACTTGCAACACATAAATTGTTGTGCAGTTGCCAATTCAAAGAATCATGTTACCCTCTATCTTATATTTGTTAGTATATAAAGCTAAGAAAATGCTATAAATAAGATAATAAGTTGACTATTAGCATGTACCAATTTTCGTAGAGATATAGAACTCTTCCATTTAAAAACACACAAAACAATAATAGGTAGCTAATCAACCTTCTTTTCATTTGTATACTGAATAGTTTCTCCATGTAGGAACTAGGTAGAGTATATAAAGCAAACCAATGAACCCACATGACAACCTTTATTTTGAAGTAGTTTTCTTTGTGCTCCTTTCTCTCCCTAATCTTGTCTGATTATTTTGAAGAGACCAAGGGCCATAATGAAACTATAGTTCAGTCCACCCATTGACTGGCCTAGTTGATGAGGCTTGACAAAAGCGGTGAAGCAATTTTTGTGTTTGGCATCATGCATGTGGAATGAAGTGTTGTGAAAATAGCCTATCTATAGTTGAATCAAACACTAATTTTTGTAGATACTTTACAAGGCTTGATATTAGAAAGATAGGTATTATTTTTAGAATTTTTACAAGGGATTTCTAAGGCCACCCATTTGTTATAAATTCCCTATACTACTCAAATTCCCCACTTATGAAGCATGCAATGAAGATCATATTTCACAAATGAAGAGCACATCTTGTTGAAAGTATCCATGTGTAAAATAGACTCAGAATCATGAATTACTAAAAACCTTCATGGCCTAACTAAGGACTCAACCATATCTTTGTATCCTTACCTACCAGGTCTAGATACTTTGAGCCATCTAATCTTATTGACTTGGCATATATTTGTATTTGTAGCTATCTTATATTTAAGTGGAAAAAAGATATATTTGTGTAAAATAAAGAGAGGGTTAGTAGTCATAGAACATTATATATGATACAACCTATATAGAATACAAATGAAAATACAAGAAAAATAAATGTATTTCACAATTAGTTATTTCCACCACAAATTGATTTATATATAGTTAGATTTCTTTCATGTTAGATATGCCCACAACCATTTAAAAGTAAGTGATGCTATACAAATTATATTAGTTAATTTATAATTGATCAGTTGAACAAGGTTTACATTTAAATTGAGTAATCATTATGACTTTGGCACACATTTTTTTGAATAATAGGGTAAGTGCACCAAGATGGTTCCCAAAAAGGGGACTTAAGTGGACAATTTTTTTCTGAAATCAGGAAATACTGACCTTGGATGTGAAATTGAGGATAGTTACACTCAGAATTTTGAGATGGAACAAAAACAAGGATCGAAGTGCTCTGAGTCTACTTTCTAAACTACTAGTTTATTTTTAGAATGGTTGAGATTAAGGGGTTTAAAAGAGGGACGTACATAAATTGGTGTTGTTTTTGTCAGAAAAACATAATAGCAACTCTTGTACGACTCTTGTATGGTGAAATTTTTTTTAGTATTTTTAAAATCGCAACAACCAGAAGTTAGCTAATAGTATGTAGTTGATGAATGATTTTTCTGATAATTTTTTAATAAACATTTTATTTTTTACTAATTTTCGAAGTGGACACTTCTTGAAAAACAAAATTTGGCCATGCTACCCCTACAAATTTTGGAAACTAATTGGATTTTTTAAAAAAAATTTTTGTAGAATGAAGTCTAGTTTCTAAAAATTTAATTTATTTGAAAATTGGATGAATGGTTAATTTATAACAAAAAAAACCAAACACTATTTTTTGGAAAAAAAGAGACATACAAACAAAATAAATTATGGATGAAAGGCTTAACATTGTTAGAAAGTGAAAAAATTTACATCGTTGGATAACTAAGAGAGAACAAACATTACCCATGTGTTTGATTTTTTTGATATTGAACCACATGCAATCCTGACGGTGAGCACAAACTCGATTATGTGAGATATGGTAGATTTTGTAAGAACACGTCTCTGGTCATATGGAATGCCCTGCAAGCCTTTGGGTTGGTATTCCAAGGCAAATACCAATCCTAAGGCTCAAGGATTCCCAAAGCAAGATATAACGCGAGCACGTTATAACACATTTGCGTTATATCTTAGTTTTGACATGTTTTTTTGCTTCTATAGGAAACATGTCAACTAAGACATAACGTGAGCGTGTTATAATGCACTCGTGTTATGTCCTCCTTTATGTTAAATGCTAGTCTATTGAATTTAAGCTGATATATTTGTATGTTTGTATGTACATGTATGCTTGTATGTCATGTATGTATGCATGTATGCATGCTTGTATGTATGTACATATGCCCGTATGTATCAATGCATGTATATTGTATGTATGCCTATATGTATGTAAGATTGTATCTGCACATTTATGTATGTATGCTTGTATGGATGTAGGATTGTATGTGCATATGTATGTATTTACGTATGTCTTTAGAGGGAAGGAGAATTCAAAGAGAGAGAGAGTCCAGAGAGAGGGAGAGGGGGTGGAAGTGAGAGTTTAAGAGAGAGGGAGTGGGAGAGAAGGGGTTGGAGTGAGAGGGACTTAGCTAGGTAGGGTGGGACGGATAGAGGGAGGGTGAGAGAGAGACAAAGAGAAAGATAGAGTTATGTAGGTAGGGTGCCAAAGGGAGAGACTTGAGAGTGTGAGGGGGTGAGAGGGAGAGAATTGAGAGATAGGTAGTGAGAGGGAGTGCGAGAGAGAGTGAGTGGGAGAGAGAGGGAGTGTGAGTGAGAGACTTGAGAGAGGGAGAGGGTGTGGGAGGAAGTGACCTGATAGAGGCAGAGAAAGAGGGGGTGGAGTGAGAGGGACTTATCTAGGTAGGGTGGGAGGAATACATAGAGAGAGGAGAGAGAGACAAAGAGAGAGTTACTTAGGTAGGTTGCTAGAGGGAGAGACCTGAGAGATAGAGAAGGGGTGGGAGGGAGAGACATGAGAGAGAGGGAGAGAGAGGGAGTGGGAGAGAGTGGGAGGGACATAGAGAGAGATGGATAGAGGAAGCGAGAGAGGGTGGTAGGGATTGATTGAATGAGAGGCACGTAGAAAGAGGGACAGGGTAGATAGAGACAATTAGAGAGGGTAGGAGGAAGGGAGGGAGGGAGAGGTGAGATGTATAGATAGAGAGAAAGTGATAGGGGTTGAGGGTATAGGGTTAAAGGATTAGGGTGGAGGACCTATAGAGTCGATGGTTTCTATGGTATTGAGGTTTAAGGGTTGAGGGTTGAGGGTATAGGGTAGAAGGTTTAAGGGTTTACGGTTGAGGGGTTTAGGGTTAAGGGCTTACCTAGTTGAGGGTAGATGGTTTAGGGATTAGGTTTGAGGGTATATGGTTGAAGGATTAGGTTTAGGGTCCAATGTAAAGGGTAGAGGGTATAGGAGTTGAGGGTTTAGGGTTTAAGAATTGAGGGTTGAGGGATTAAAGGTTGAGGGTTGAGAATTGAGGGTTGAGGGTTTAATGTATAGGGTAGAGGCTAGAGGCTAGAGGGTTTAAGGGTTGAGGGTTGAGGATTTAGGGTTTAAGGTTGAGGGTTGAGGATTGAGGGTATAGGATATAGGGTCGAGGGATTAGGGTTGAGGGTCCAATGTATATCATAGAGGTTATAGGGGTTCAGGGATCAAGGGGTTAGGGATTAGGGATTAGGGTAGAGAGTTTTCTTGGATTTAAAGGTGTAAGGGTTGAGGGATTAGGGTTTAGGGTAGAGGGTATTGGGTTGAGGTTTGAGGTTTGAGGGTAGAGAGTAGAGGGTAGAGGGTAGAGGGTTTAGGGTTGAGTGTTTAGGGGTTTAAGGGTTGATGGATTAACGATCAATAGGGTTGAGGGATTAGGGTAGAGAGTTTACTAAGTGGGTTTAAGGGTTTAAGGGTTGGGGGATTAGGGTTGAGGGTATAGAGTAGATGATTGCAGGTAGAGGGTTTAATGGTTAGGGTTTCAGGGTTGAGGGTTTATGGTTGAGGGATTAAGAGGTTATAGGGTAGAGGGTATAGAGGTTGAGGGAATAGGGTTTAAGGGTTGAGGGATTAAGAGGCTATAGAGGTTTAGGGATTAGGGTTTAAGGGTTGACGGTTGAGGGTTGAGGGATTAAGAGGGTATAGGGATTGAGGGATTAGGGTTTAAAGGTTGAGGGTTGACGGTTGAGGGATTAGGGTTTAAAGGTTGAGGAATGAGGTATTAAGAGGGTATAGGGGTTAAGGGATTAGCGTTTAAGGGTTGAGGGTTGAGGGATTAAGAGGGTATAGGGGTTGAGAGATTAGGGTGTAAGGGTTGAGGGTTGACGGATTAAGAGGGCATAGGGGTCGAGGGATTAGGGTTTAAGGGTTGAGGGTTGATGGATTAAGAGGGTATAGGGGTTGAGGGATTAGGGTTTAATGGTTGAGGGTTGAGGGATTAAGAGGGTATGGGGGTGAGGGATTTAGGCTTAAGGAGGGCTGAGGATCAAGAGATGGGTATAGGGGTTGAGGAATTGAGGGGTTTAAGGGTTGAGGGCTGAGGATTAGGGTTTAGTGTTAAGAGTGGGTATAGGGGTTGATGGATTAGGGTTTAATGGTTGAGGGATTAAGAGGGACAGGCTGAGGGATTTAAGGGCTGATGACGAGGACAAGAGGAATCGGATGGGTTGAGGTTGAGGGCAAGAGGGGCTAGGGAGGGTTGAGGGCTGAGAGATTAAGAGGGTATAGGGGTTGAGGGATTAGGGCTTAAGGGTTGAAGGTTGAGGGTTGAGGGATTAAGAGGGTAGAGGGGTTGAGGGACTAGGGTTTAAGGGTTGAGGGTTGAGTGATTAAGAGGGTATAGGGGTTGAGGGATTAGGGTTTAAGGGTTAAGGGTTGAGGGATTAAGAGGGTATAGGGGTTGATGGATTAGGGTTTAAGGGTTGAGGGTTGAGGGTTGAGGGATTAAGAGGGTATAGGGGTCAAGGGAGTAGGTTTTAAAGGTTGAGGGTTGAGGGATTGAGAGGCTATAGGGGTTGAGGGATTAGGGTTTAAGGGTTGACGGTTGAGGGTTGAGGTATTAAGAGGGTCTAGGGGTTAAGGGATTACGGTTTAAGGGTTGAGGGTTGAGGGTTGAGGGATTAAGAGGGTAGAGGGGTTGAGAGATTAGGGTTTAAGGGTTGAGTGTTGAAGGTTGAGAGATTAAGAGGGTATAGGGGTTAAGGGATTAGGGTTGAAGGGTTGAAGGTTGAGGGATTAAGAGGGTATTGTTGTTGAGGGATTAGGGTTTAGGGGTTGAGGGTTGAGGGATTAAGAGGGTATAGGGGTTGAGGGTTGAGAGATTAAGAGGGTATAGGGGTTGAGGGATTAGGGTTTAAGGGTTGAAGGCTGAGGGATTAAAAGGGTATAGGGTTTGAAGGATTATAGTTTAAGGGTTGACAGTTGAGGGATTAAGAGGGTATAGGGGTTGAAGTATTAGGGTTTAAGGGTTGAGGGTTGAGGGTTGAGGGTTAATGGATTAGGAGGGTATGTTGGAATTCCTAATGAAGATGTATGACCAGGATTGAGTAAGTTGTGAGACCTGCATGCCTATCTGTAAGTCCCTTCCATCTATTTTTATTTCATTTCCATTTTGGATGCTCTTTCTTTTTCTCTTTTTCTTTGCATATTTGTAAGTAAACTACTAAAAATTGATTGATCTCTTGTTGCAAAAAAAGTTGATTTATGAGCCATCAAAGATAATCTCAGCCAAAAAAGCAATGCAACATCCTTATTTTGATGATCTTGACAAATATCAATTATGATTTCAAGCCATTATAAAAGAGCGTGTGAAGTTTAGCGAGGGAATCTCAAGTTACTCAATTGAAGTTAACCTCATAATGAGCACCTATGATGTAGACATTTAAAGAGAATCTTGAATATATGAGTGACATTGTAAAAGATCCGTGAAATGAAGTACCTAAGGAATTGTAATGAGATTTACTCAAATACTGTAATTTTGGAGTTCATGTTTGGTGCAGTAGCACCTTGTTCTCTAAATGCCTTCAATAGGCAAATTTGCAAAATTTGAATTTTGAAATGTAAACAATGTGAAAAAGGTCATGTGAAGGTCATATGTAATGCATTCAAATTATCAAAGAGCTCATTAGGTGATTAGAGAAGTGATAGAAAGAATGTAAGGTCAAGCAAAACAAAGATCTTTTGTAATCTTGAATATTTATAATCAATAAAGTCCCTCTTTTAGTGATTTTATGAGTTTTTTCCAGTTGTTCATTAACTTGTACGACTTGTACAATAGTTTAAGGCTTTGAATTTCATTGTTTAAGGTAGAATAGTGAAGTATCTTTCATTCGAATCTATTTAGGAGGGTATCCATTAAGTTTATCATTAGTTTGAACTGATTTTTCTCAACTCAGTCTGTAAACCCTCAAGATTGGGGTTTTGAGAGTCTAGATAACCAATAATGAATACTCCATCGAATTTGATAGTTTAGATCAGTGGAGTAAGTTATTATTAGGATTTTTTAGGTGTGTGTGTGTTTATCTGTGCAGGGGAATTCAAGAATCAAAGGTGGAGTTGCTACTACAGGGTTTTATGATGAATTTCCAAGTGAGAAGTGTGGCTCCAAGTGGTGTTTTGAGGACAAATTCTCAAATGAATTCACAAAAAAATGACTGATCTAGATAGATATTATTGAGTTACAACACATACTTCAAAATCAACAGTGACTATCTTGGAACATGTGCATAAAAAATGACCTTCTTCGCTGTCCTTATTAGGCTAACTAGGCCTAATTTACAAAGGAACATACCTTTAAACATTCAAAAACACCCAAAACTTGTTGTGGCATCAATTATCATGTATCCAAACCTTCAGATCCATAATTTTTCTCAAGAGAAACTCACTCCACCATGCCAAACCAAAACCCTTATTTTATGCTAGTATAAAGAGGGTTTATTGAAAGGAATGGTTCAACACCTTACCAAAACATACCACCACCTCAAAAATTCTTAAAATCACTTGCAAAAACTCAAAAGAAAAACACTCAACCTCTACATGAAATATTTTATCAAACCCTAGGGTGAAACCTCATTTTTCATGCCCTTTTCCATGATCAAAATCTACAAGGGTAGCAACACAAACCCCATAAAAATTATTCCCTTTCACTTATAAAATTATTGTCTAATCCTAAAGGATTGTGTTGGGCCCCTCTACAAAATCCTCTCTCGGTTTTGACTATCTTAGAGTGGTTTTCTCGTTGTGGCAGATTTTCACTTGATGGAAAAAGCGTTAAATGCAAGTAGTGCAAAGTTGCAAAGTGATGCAACTTTTGTTCTGAAACTCGTCTAACCAAGTAGACTGTTCCAAAACATCCATATAGGTATTTTTACGCTAGGAATGGTCCTCTTTCACACCCAAACACGCGAAATTGCTCTGAGCTACATTCAACCAGATCGATCCCTTAAGAGTCCAAAGTGCTAAATGGCTGCAAACTTCAGCATGTTGTTACTCAGATACCATGATGCTTAAAAAATTATCATCTAATCCTACAAGATCATGCTGTGCCCCTCTACAAAAACCTCTCTCTATTTTGGCTATCTCAGAGTGGTTTTCCTGTGGCGGAAGATTTTCACTTGATGGAAACAATGTCAAATGCAAGCAATGCAAAGTTGCAAAGTGGTGCAACTTTCATTCTGCAACTCGTGTGACCAAGAGGACTATTCCAAAATTTCTAAATAGGTATTTTTACACTATACATGGTCCTCTTTCACACCCAAACACGCAGAATCTCTCTGAAGTACGATCAACTAGATCGATCCCTTACGAGTCCAAAATGCTAAATGGCTTCAAACTTTAGCATGTTGTTACTCAGATACCGTGACACTTAAAAAATTATTATCTAATCCTATAGGATCACATTGGGCCCCTCTACAAAAACCTCTCTCAGGTTTGGCTATCTTAGAGTGGTTTTCCTGTGGTGGTGGATTTTCACTTGATGGAAAAAGTGTCCAATGCAAGCAGTGTAAAGTTGCAAAGTGGTGCAACTTTCGTTCTGCAACTTGTGGGACCAATCAGACCATTCCAACACATCTAAATAGATATTTTTACACTAGGCATGGTCGTCTTTCACACCCAAACACATGGAATCGCTTTGAGGTACATTCAACCGGATCGATCCCTTAAGGGTCCAAAGTGCAAAATGGTTGCAAACTTCAACATGTTGTTACTCGAATATCCTGATTCTTAGAAAATTCTCATTTAATCCTATAGGATTGCGTTGGGGCCCTCTACAAAGGCCTCTTTTGGTTTTGGCTATCTCAAAGTAGTTTTCTCGTGGCGGAAGATTTTCACTTGATGGAAAAAATGTCAAATGCAAGCAATGCAAAGTTGCAAAGTGGTGCAACTTTCATTCTACAACTTGTGTGACCAAATGAATTATTTCAATGCATTTGAATATGTATTTTTACGTTAGGCATGGTCCTCTTGTGCATCCAAACATGCTGAATCGCTATGAGCTATGTTCAACCAGATCGATTCCTTAAGGGTCCAAAGTGCAAAAGGGAAACAAACTTTGATGGACTATTACTCAAAAACCATGATGCTTATGACCTCTCTATCTGAGCCTACGAGATCACAGTGGGCCCCTCTATAGTAACCTCTCTCAAATTTTGTTATCTCAGAGTCGTTTTCCTATGGCGTCCAATTTTCACTTGATGGAAAAAGTGTCAAATGGAAGTAGTGTAAGGTTGCAAAGTGGTGCAACTTTTGTTTTGAAATTCATGTGACCAAAGTAACTGCTCCAACATGTCTTGATAGGTAGGTTTATGCTAGGCATGGTCCTCTTTTGCACCCAAACATGCGGAATTGATCTGAGTTGCGTTGAACTGACTTGATCCCTTATGATGAGATGCAAAACAATGGAAAAGAGAAACAAACAAATGACGGTTGAGATGTCTGAGTATTCCACATAAAAAGCATATGATCGATGCTGCCCAATTGGTGCAAGAGCACCTACACCTCACCCTCAATATTTGATTATCTGATGGTGAATTGGTTGGTCAATAGGTTGTTGTCGGTATTTTGAGCATGCTTTATCTTGAATAAGGTCAATTAAGACCATTAGGTATGTTTTAGGGTGAGTTTTGGGTCTAGTGATAAAAAATGTGAAAATTTCAATCTTGCACTAGAAGTTGTCTTTGTAGCCTTTGAAGGAAAATTTGTGAATTTGTATATGACTGTGCAAGAATGGAGTTTTTTGATGTAATAAGGGTATTTCTAAGTAATTTTTGTGGGTTTAGACGTCATTATTTGTATTCATTAGGTTGGAGGAGTCTAAAGTTGCAAATTTATAAGCTGCTTAAAGCAACAAAATTGAAATGCAACGGTTACTTGTTTTGAAAGTTGGTTTTTAGTTAGTTGAGGGCATGTATCAGTTAGAGAAGGGTGTAAAAGACTATAAAAATAATTGAGAGGCTTGAATGGAGGTTACTGTTGAGATTTTGGAGAAGATTTAATAAGAATTATTCATACTGTTCTTTGTTTTTTTAATTTTTGATAGAAACTTGTTGATCCCGTACTTGGTACGACCTGTAGCTTTCCTGTACGGTCCCAAGGCTAACATGGATTGAAATAGGGCTGAGTTGGATTTCTTTTGGTTGTGGTTTGGTGCAAAACCATAAAGGAAAAGGAGAGTTCTTATCTTTTTTCTGCAAGTGGTCTGAAACTGTCAAAAACCAAGGTTTTGAGTGAAATTCCCTCATATATTCCATATCCACCATGTGCTAAGGCTAGATCTGGGTGGAATGGAAGAGTAACATATATATTTTGATTCCATGTTGGTTTAAAAGAATGGATTGAAGGTGGGAAAGAGATCTTTGGCATTCTAGGCCTGACATCTCTATGCGATAGACCTGATTTTGTGTAAAATATGATTTTTGATTGTTTTCAAAAGTGTTTTGTGACAAGGGTGCTTGAGAGAAATTTATATGTGTTGGAAAATATTGTAAGAACCTATTTGTGGCTGAGGGGTTTTGGGTTGAGCCAAGGTACTTGATTCCTTGTGTGGAGTAGCCTAATTAGGCTTACCTTGTAGCATTCTATTTTTCCCTGTCATGGCTTTGTATTTTGTTGTCAAGACATGGGCCTTTGATGACTTGTGGGAATTGGTATAAGATTCCTAGAACCAATGTACTTGGTCTCATTAATTCATTTTGAGTGGTTCTTGTGTTGACTATCCTAGTTGGTTAGGCTGCAAAGAATAAGAGGCCTAGTTTGGAAGCGATAGGTCAGAGATGGTTCCCAAGAATAAGGTGAGTTGTGTTGAGTTGGAGTGGTCATGTTGGGAGGTTTCCAAGTCTGCTCCAAGTTCTAGTTATGTCTGGTTTGATAGATTCCATGGTTGGGTAGTTGAGTTACCCTATTGAGTCAAGTGAATTTTGGAGTCTTAGTGGGCATATTTGAGAGAAGCTATGTCAAATCACAACTTGGTTGAGCCACTCTGCATCACCAATGGTTCTTTGCAATTGGAAGAGTGATTGAGAGCATGTTTCTTTGTTAAATAGACCTATTCGGGGGTCTAGGACAACGTTGAGTCCATTTCTTATTTGTATTATAAATTATAACTTGCTTTCTCCCGAGTCCATTTCATATACAAGAAATAATATTGCAAAAAATTGACATATAAATCTTTTGATGTGTTTATATGGTGATGCATCAAGAACATATTTGAATCTTTTTATGAATCATTTCATGGAATAACAATTGAAAACTTTTTTTTTTCTTTTAGATAAAGTTGTTTAGCATCAATCAATTAATATTCAAGGCAAACCATGAAGGACAACAATGATCAATGCTAGGGATAACCAATTAATAATTATACACATGAATAAGTCAACCATGTACATGTGAATAAGGGAAGCACAAGTACTCAAAAACATGTAAGCCTCAAGAATTATACACACGAATACATAGTATACACAAATTAATACAAAGTATATGCACAAATACAAGGTATACGCATGAAAAAACGTAAGCCACAACGTATACATTGGAACAAACATTCGTCAAAAAGTATACATGTGAGTTCTAAAGTATACACTTGAATACACGTAACTCATATCTATTGAACCATCAATTTAGAATGCAAATATGGACACCATCGATAAAAGATATGTATATTAACCAAATAGCCATGTAGGCATACATCAATATATGTCGATATATGTATGCAATATATGTACAAAATAGCCATATAGGCTTACGAGAATGCCATATAGGCATACAATGTTAAATGTGTCTAATACAAAATATGTACAAAACTTCCATGTAGGCATACAACAAAGGGCTCTAGAATCAAAATTCATTGCTCTCCATGCTCTAGAAATAAATTCTTTCCCTTTTATTTTTGATCGGATGGCGATAGGTATGTCACTCATTTTTTTTGTGCTTGAGGAGTGCTCCTACTGCTCCTCCTAGGGTTTAGTTCATAATGAAGTTTTAACTATTACAATAAGAAGTAAAGACATGAATATATAGAAATTACATTATAAAAAATGATATATTTGACAAAATAATCACTTACCGCTATCTCATGATCTCTCTCCATGAGGGAAATATTCGCATGCTCAAGCCCTGTATAAACTATACAAATATAAATTAAACTAGGTGAATCAATAATGGTTTGATTTTTCACTAACTAACATCTATAACAATGAATGTAAATTGAAATTTACTAATTTTCCTCATACCTCCCCTATCAGAGCCATTGAGGATTGTATAGTAGATGAAACACCAATCTCCATTGCCCTCATCACATTCAGAGGTGTTTTGACTTGTGACATCTGAAAATAAAACAACAAATTATTCAACGTAATCAATGATGTGCATATAAACTACACAAATCTATTAAGTACAATTCATTAGTTGAAATGTTTATTCTATTACCTTCGTGTAGGTTTGAGTAAATCCACTACCACTAGGAAGTGTTCCCTCAAAACCTCTTATATTAGCATGTTCAACATCCAAAATCTCATATTAAAATACCATTCGTAAAACAACGCTATTAACATGTAATAAATTTATAATTGTTTACTAGTTACATACCCCAGTGATAGGTGTACTGCAGAAATAAGTAGGTGGGGGGCTGGTGTATCCAGTCTAAACACTACGACCCTAAAATTTTATTAATTTTTTTTTTTTTTTTTAGTTAATCTTACATTTCAAAATCAAAATTTAATAAATTAAATTCAATGAACATGCTAACTTTTACTTGAATATCAATGTCATACGCCTCATACAATATGTTAGTTGTCCTCTCCATCTCCGTAGCTACAGACGGATCCTGTATAGAAGCCTCTTGAGTGTCAGTAGGGTCATATGAACAAGTCACCCCACAAGATTGACACACATGGGTTCGAAGGCCACCACTCGAAGACTCCCCTAGATGGCACTGCAAAATAGGGCTAGTATGATGGATGACATTTTGGGTCAAAGTGTTGATCACCTGCAATGTCTCTACATTATCACTTTCCTTCGTGATGAAAGGCATAACAAAGTGCTCACGAGGTGGCCTAGCGAGAGCTCGTCTACCTTGCCACATAGAATTTGACTATGCACCAGGTCTGTCTTGAGTTGATCTTCCACCTCTCCCCTAGAAATCCCTCATATCAAAATAATTTTGGATTTTGTTCAATATGAACTCACTATATAGTTTCCTAAGGAAATATTGCGGGACTTTGTAATTGTTGCACGGTGGGTAATCGAAGACCATGTACCACCTATCATAAAACTAGTCCCTAATCTATTGGTGGTAGCACCAATGAATAGGAAACCTCTTCGCATTGAGGGTAATATTTTGATTTGTGCGTGGGTCAGTGAATAGTGAGCACAAATCACCTTTTGTAATTTTTAAATCCTTTACATCTTTATATGATAGTTTATTTGCATAATAACCCCTAGCCGTCTGCCTCCTATCTTGCCTCCTATCGAGTTATTTGTTTGCTAATTGAATCTACATTTGTTAACATATCTTTCAATGAATTTTCTAGGGTCATTCTTTCTTTGGTTGGACCATTTGGATCACTCAACCTACTGACGAAATCCTCAATTTCCTTTTTGTTGTTCTTAATTTCACTCATTAAATTTTGTTGAGTGTTAGGAGGGGGTTGAGTGATTGGTGGAGGAGGTTGAGAATTTTTTTCTTGGGGATTTGGTTGCTCTTCCTATTGAGGATCTTGAGGGTTTGCAAGTTGATTTGCATCTCCTAAAAATTCAAACAAATATAATCAAATTCAACCTAAAACTAACTAATTCAAAAAAAAAAAAAACAATCCTTACCTCTCACACCTCCTCCTCGTCGTGGCACCATTGTTGTGAAGAAATAGAAATTGTTGGTGAAGAATTTTTCTGAATGGCTCCTCCTAGAATGCAAGCGCAAAAAATAGGGGCTTTGGCCACGGGGAGAAGAAAAAATAGTCGAAATGAAAATGACAGCATTTCACTTTTTTTTTCTTTTAACAAGAAATAACACGAGTGTGTTATAACATGCTCACGTTATTGGCTTGTTGTCGAGCCTCAGGCTCGACAAACCAAGCCATAACACGAGCATGTTATAATGCGCTTGCGTTATAACCAAGCCATAACGTGAGCGTGTTATAATGCGCTCGTGTTATGACTTTTCAAAACTTTTTTTTGAATGTGGCCCCGAAATGGCTACCCATTTCCATGCACCCTCCCAATATGCATGTTTCACTAAATTAATGCATTTTTCAAATTTTCCATAGATTGAGATAAATTTCCATAATAATTTGAATACTTGCATTGAGTTATCTATTATAACTATAATTTGTAATTATATAGACATATTTGATATTAAAATGTTCCTTATCCATTTTAGTTGGATTTTAGTTAAAGAGTTTGATCTAACATTTAATAGCATAAAACAATTCCTTCAAGCAAATATAATTGGTAATTTCAAAGCTAAATTCCATAACCTTCACTAAAATCCTTGTTGGTTGTGACAATATGGGAACTTTGGAATAGTGTATGGACATCCATCAAAGTATAATGCAAAATTGGATTTTATCAAATTTTGTGGTTACAAATACCTTGTCAGTATTACCTAATTTTATTGTTGTGAGTATAAGTAATATGAAAAAAATCTACAACTCTATGAAAATTAATATATGGTTGAAGTAACTAATCATGAGCTACATTTATTTTTCTTGTCTTTTTATCTTTGTTCTCTATATGTTATACCATATAATATGATATTTCTAATAACCCTCTCTTTAGATTGCGCAAATAAATTTGTGCACCACTTAAATATAAGATAGCTACAAATACAAATATATATCAAGTCAATAAGAGTGGATGGCTCAAAGTATCTAGGTGGTAGGTAAGGATATACAAATATGATTGATTCCTTGCTTAGGCTATGAAGGTTTTTAGTAATTCATGATTTTGGGTCTATTTTACATGTGGATATTTTCAAGAAGATACACTCTTCATCTATGAAATGTGACATTCATTGCATGCTTCATAAGTGGGGAATTTTAGTAGTATATGTATTTATAACAAATGGGTTGCCCTAGGCAGCCCATGTAAAAATTCTAAAAATATTACACGTCTTTCAAATATCAAGCCTTCTAAAATTCTAAAAAATCCTTTTAATCTTAGCTTTGTATACCAACAAATATAGGGTAGAGGGTAACATGATTCCTTAAATTGGATACTAAATATAAATTTATGTGTTGCAAGAATTATTTCCATTCTTTGCATTTTTTACATTGGGATGCATATATTTTTATAATCAACACTCTTTTAATGTCTTTCCAAAATTAATATTTTTACTAATATCAAAATTTTATAAACATGTATACAAAATAAAAGAATAAATAAGAAATATATTGTAATAAAATATTTAACAAAGGATTCAAAGTCACGTGGCCTACAAGGACTATAAGATATACACAAGATGGATCTTCATAAAAACATTGGTAGGAAAATTCAAGAAAATATAATTGTAGATGCAAAGCCAAATAAATGTGAAGTCATCAACTATAATTATTTAAGGATATAAGCATCATGGATTTTTGGAAAAGGTTTTAGAAAATTTTAAGCAAATGCAATTGGTAAATACAAAGAAACATTCTACAACCTTCACCAAAATCATTATTGGTTTTCTTAATATTGGAGATTTGGAACAAGGTACATGGACATCCATCAAAGCATAATATGAAGATGAATTTTCTCAAATGTTGTAGTTGTAGATGCCCTTTTGAAATCCATGAAAAATATGGGAGGACAGACAAAGCTTGTGAACTCTTTGAAGCAATGCCTCAAACAATTATAATCTCATGGAGTACACTCTAATTAGAAAAGTTGCATCACTACCCCTCACAACAACATCTCAATTTGTTTTAGAGTTTATTACATGTTTACCCAATTTGAAACTAAATTGTGATAAAATCATTTTTTCATCAAATTCTCATTTGTGTGAAGTTTATCAAAATCCAAAATGATCAATTCCTAATAAAATCATAGATCATACATGTCAAAATCTATACCATCGAATAATGAATTGTTTGTAATTTATTCATCAATTTTAATTGATTATTATTAACTAATATGCTACATATAGTGTGCAATTTGAGCTTGAAACAAGTCTCACACCTACAAAACATTGTTGAGTCACTGAAAAACAAGTTCTATGTTTACATCATGGGATAATAACGTTTTAGGAAATTGTTAGGATATAAGTTTTTCTTTTAAAGGAAGTTTGAAGAAGCCTTATAAGGCAAAGGTGGATAGGAGTATAATTAAATGGTTCCCACTAATGTCAGGTTTCTATAAGTTGAATTTTGATGGAGCATCTGGAGGGAACCCAGGTATTTCAAGGGCAGGGGTATGTATCAAGGATTTGAAGGGAATTGTGAAAGCAACTAGATCAATTCTTTTACCGTTAGGAACAAATAACATGACAAAGTCAATGGCTATTCTTTATGGTCTGCAACTTGCAAGACAACTTCAAATCAGTGCTATCCACATAGAAGGTGACTCCCTGATAATTGTAAATGTGTGCAAAGAAAGGAAATGTTTCAATTGGTGTATAAAATATGTAGTGCAAAAAGTATGGAAGGTTTTAGATGAATTTGATTCTTATTAGATATCACATACATATCGAGAGGCAAATGTGCTTGCATACCATTTAGCCAATTTTGGGTGCGAAAAGGAAGAGATATATTTCATGGAGAATGATGATAAATTAAATTTTTCCCAAATATAGTGGAAATAATAAGTCGATAAACCACAAAGTACCAGTAATAGTATGGAATTCTGGCCACGAAACTATAGAATACCTATTCTAGTTCAGCCATGGGAGATACCCTTCTAAGGGTGCATTGAGTTAGAATAGCTGCAACAAGTATTTAAGCCAATCCACGCCATAAAGAGCTTCTATGTTGCGAAGTCGCTAGAAATCCAAAATTGAGAACATTTGGTTGGAGATTGTGAAGTTTTGAGAACCATCGATGAATCGACAAGGAAGAGTCGGGAATTTTTAGAACCTTTGAACTTACAAATAGAGAAATCAGTGATATAAGGATATGTTGTGAAGTCTCTAGAAATCCAAACTTGAGAACATTTGGTCATAGGTTGTGAAGTTTTGAGAACCACCGATGAACTGACAAAGAAGAGTCAGGCATTATTTAGAACCTTCAAACTTATAAATAGAGGAGTCATTGATATAAGGTGTTCTAAAACTTTGATAACCTCTGATAACAAATAATTTGGGTGGTTGGGAGGGTAGGAAACTTTAGAACCTCTCAACTTAGGTTAGGAAAAGTATGAACCTGCCAACTTTGACAAGACAATGTTATGGATTTAGTTTAGAATTTCAATTTTCTTTAGTCTGTGGCATACAAATTGTTGAGCCTAAAACAAGTCTCACACCTACAACCATTGTTGAGTAATAAAAAACAAGTTTCAACGACTGCTTAATGGTGAAAGCCTCCAAAATGTCAGGTAAAAGCCTCCAAAATCTCACTTATCAAATAAAAGCCAAATAAATATTGATTTGACAACTAGATGGTAACATTCTATTTCCATTCAGAGTATTTTTTGTCAATTTGATGGAAATTTTATTTTTTCATTTACATTGCTTTATTTTTTAAATGTGTGCAAATATCTCATAATCAAATATTACTTAATTTCTTTAAGGAAAAAATCTAGAATTGTCTAAGTTTATTTCATTCTATAATTTAACATTTATTATTAATTGTTTAATCCAACCACATGCAACTAGAATTTGCATGCATAGATATGTACTCTTTAACATATTAATGTAGATATAATTTCCTATTAACATACTCCTTGAACCTTCTTTAGATGCAAGTGCTAGTAATTAGAATTGTTATTTAAAATTAGTTTTTAATTAATACTTTGCTATTAATTGTTTTATTATTATTTGTAATTAATTTTTTTTTAATTATTATTGAATGCTAATTAATTTATTATTATTATCTAAATATATTTAAAAAAATCTTACTAAGTATGAATTTTGAATAATTTATTAAAAAAAATTATAATATTAATTAATAATAATTTATTATTGATAATTATTAAAATCTGAAAAGTCAAAAAACTAAAAGTAATACTCACATAATTTAAAGTCACAAAGGACTTAAACCATCATAGTTTATTTTAAATATAACAATAGTATAATTAGCTGATAGGCTATATGTGTGAACTTTGGTCAAATTTTTTGTCAGCTTTCCCAATTTTTAAGCCTTCTAGCGGTCAGGAAAAAGGTGGCAAATGTTTTTTTAATTAAAAAAGAGAGTGCTTGACACACATTGGGAAGAAGGTTGTGGATTTTTTACCACATGGATAAAGAAGGCTAGTGAATTTAAATGCTAGTTGGCATCAACATTAATCGTTGTATGGTTTTCGTGTACTAGCGATGGTTGTAATAACACCTGCCATTTAAAACCTCGAGAAACATAGCGAATGTTTGTGCAATTTTCAATAAGGCATTGTTGGGTCTCATTCTGTTGCTATACTTGCTATCAGAGCTATGAGCGAGGAGGGCAAGCTTCTATGAAGGTGCAAGTTCGATGAAGCGTTGTCTAGTTTCTGTGAAGGTGGTTAGAGGGTACTTTGTGTTTTTTGCATGGGGTGATGGTTGCAATAGAAAAACAAAAGTGTCTCCTATGATAATTTTTTTCCCATTTTTTGCAAGCATTCGAGAAACAAGGTAGTAGAGAGAAAGTTAACGGGAAGAGGTGCATATTGAAAAAACCCTTTGCGATATTGTTTCATTTATGGTTCGTGGTTTGTGGTAGGCTATATTGTTTCATTTGTGATAATGTATCGTTGATTGTTTCAAATTTTGATAAGGTGTTTTTGAGAAAATACTATATTGTTTGTAAAAATGAATATTGTTTCATTTATGGTTTGTGTTTTGTGGCTATGGTTTTGCATGGGTTTGTCACTGTGAATTTTTGTGTTTTGTGGGTTTCTCCATTTGGGTCGCTATTGAAACCAATATTGTTTGATTTATGACTTCCATTTTGTGGTTATGGTTGCAACAAAATAAAATAGTTAATGTTATATAGTTTATGTTAATTTCCATGAGGCATTGTTGATTATTGTTCTCTAGCTTAGGCTATATTGTTTGATTGTCGATAAGGTGTTGTTGAAAAGGCTATATTGTTTCAATTTTTGATAAGGTATTGTTGAGAAAAGAGTAATTTTTGGATGGGTTTGTTACTGTGAATTTTTGTGTTTTGTGGGTTTTTCCATTTTGTTCATTGTTGAAACCAATATTGTTTAATTTATGGCTTTTGTTTTGTGGCTATGGTTGCAACACAGTAAAATTGTTAACGTTATATAGTTTTTATCAATTGTTGTTGTCTAGCTTGGGGTATAATGTCTTATTTTCGATAAGGTGTTGTTGGAAAGGCTATATTGTTTCAATTTTTTATAAGGTGCTATTGAGAAAAGACTAGATGTTGTTTGTTAAAAGAAAAATTGTTTCATTTATGGTTCACGTTTTGTGGCTATGGTTTTGCATGGGTTTGTCACTGTGAATTTTTGTGTTTTGTGGGTTTCTCCATCTTGGTCACTATTGAAACGAATATTGTTTGATATTGTTTCATTTTTTATAGGGTCTTGTTGAAAAGGCTATATTGTTTCAACTTTCAATAAGGTGTTGTTGACAAAAGACTATATTTTTGCATGAGTTTGTAAGCTAGCATTATACAGTTTATGTTGATATCAATAAGGCATTGTTCATTGTTGTTCTCTAGCTTAGGCTATATTGTCTCATTTTCAATAAGGTACTATTGAAAAGGCTATATTGTTTTAATTTTTGATAGGGTGTTGTTGAGAAGAGACTATATTGTATTTTAAAACCAATATTGTTTCATTTATGGTTTGCATTTTGTGTGTATGGTTTTGCATGGGTTTGTCACTTTAATTTTTTGTGTTTTGTGGGTTTTTGCATTTGCGTCACTGTTGAAACCAAAATTGTTTGATTTATGGCTTCTATTTTGTGGCATAAATTTTTGGTTTTTGTGTGGTGCTGATGGTTGCAAGGTAATAGCTTAGGCTATTTTTTTTCATTTTTGATAAGGTGATGTTGAATAAAGACTATTCTATGGTTTTTTCCATCTGGGTTACTATTGAGACCTATATTGTTCCACTTATGGTTTCTATGTGATGTTGATGGTTGCAAAGGCATTAAACAATTTGTGTTATTTTCACTAAGGCATTGTTTCATAAGATTTGGATATTATTATCATTTCATTTTTGATAGGGTTTTGTTGAAAAAAAATGTTCTATGGGTTTTTCCATTTGGGTCGCTATTGAGTCTGTTAGTTCTCAAAAACGCTAGTTGAAAACCACAAGAGGTTGCCAAGATCTTGGTACGTTTCAGGCTAACGAACAAGGCCAATAATGTATTTGAACCTTCTTCTCTTCAGGCTCGGCCAGACCTAGGTGGGTAGACCTATGTAAATGAGGCATCCTTAAACTATGTGATCCCTACTTGTGCAATCTCTCCACAATGGCAATTGGAGTGGAAAGATGCAAACCTAATTTGGTGAAAATTGTATAAGCAATATCAAAGTAGAATCTATGAATATTTTCAATTAATAGATGTGAGGTTCAAAACAAGTTTTGATAAAACTAAATGATGAAAAGGATAAGGCCAGTGCCTTTATTAGGTAGATGGAGTCAAATGAAGATCTAAAATATGTGACCTATATGTTTTAGTAACCCAAACTATTTGGCACACTAATATTGGTTTATAACTTGTATAAACATGCAAGCAAATGATTGAGAAACTCTACTTATGGATCCAACTGACACAACCAAGTTACTTACAATTTATCAAAAGGATTTAATCTTTACTTGAACGAACCAATTGAATAAATTATGCAAGAACACAAATGACACTAGATTGGAGATAGATTGACAACCCTAACCATATGGTTCTTTTTATTGATCCAAATAACACTTCTAGATTACTGTGATTGACTAGAATGATATTTAATTCCTCATGGGAAACCAATTAATCATATCACACAAGTAAAACAAATGTACATTGATAAATTGAATCTATACTTGATATACCAATTTAAATAACAACAAAGCATTAAAATGGAGACAACCAAATAATTGAATAACTCCAAAAAATAGTTGATACCAATAGTGGGCTACAAAATCAGATATCTTTCATTGACTTCTCCAAAATTTATACATGAATCATGGTCTTTTGAAATGTAAGCATTATATATATCCCTATTCACTTGCTACTTTCTTGTCTATCTCTTCTAATGATCTCTTTTGGTCTTGGTCTCTTTTATTTATATGAGAGGCAATAAGGTTCAAACCAAAGGACATGTCTTTTGATAACAAAATATAATTTTGAAATTAAACATAAATAAAGGAAATTAAAAATAAACATGTGTGTTAATTTGTTAATCTCTGAGTAAAAGCTCGTGGTCATCTTAGACCTATTGAAAGCCATTACTATATGGTATTTCCTCTTCATGATGCACATAATCAATCTTCATCACAGCCCAAATATTTCTCCTACCACTTATTAATTGTCAGATCACCCGTCCATTTGAATTCTTGTGCAGCTCTGAAATTTGTGAGGTGACTTTTCCATCTATTATCTAGGAGGTTTTTGAAATCCACCACAAACTTTGTGTATCCACTATCTAGTATGACAATCCCATCAAGT